>CM033643.1:104471476-104540482 GCA_019512145.1 Engystomops pustulosus | reverse complement strand
GGTCTATGTACAGAAGAAAACTCTGTGTATACATATAGCCTCAGGACTAAGTCCTTTACATAATTACAGCACAAATCCCCATTCCTTAGGTTTATGACACCAGTCCTTTACCAGTACTTGAGAGGCTAGAACATATAGGATATTTGTCAAATATAGATTATTTCTAACCCTGTATAGAAGAACTATGGCATAGGCGAACGATGAGAACAAGTGACAACTAGGTATACAATTATAGATGAGCAAACTTATGTGTTTTTGCAAACAGGTGATGTGACTCCAAAAAAGATTACACAACCCTACACACAGGCTACCCACACCAGGAGCAAGGTGTATATATGGTGTATGACAACAGTTGCAGCAAACATGATGCATCGATGGTGTGTAGATTTGTGTAATCGGATCGCATATTCCATCTACACTGGATCAAGCCTTTATTTTCCTCCTTCCGTAACAATTCCAAACTTCAAAACTACATTGTGTCAGTAAAAAATTCATTGATATTGCTAATATACAACACTATAATCAAATCACAAAGATTCCTTGTACTTAGCCAATAGCAAATTAACTGTGGTATAAATAAGTGACCAGACCAGAGCAAATTAAGAAAAGAATTGGCTTTTGCATTGGTATTCATTGAAATTGTGTCTGCAATGTACATTTTCATAGAGGTATATACAGAAAACATATTTTAATATATGCTAAAGTGATATATAATTCAGACATAACTGCTTTGTTGTGCAGTAAATCACAGATAAGATAAATTGAATAGTTTGAACAGCAAAAAGAAAGCTTAGACAATGGTTTCAGAGAGTGATGTATTTGACCTCCGAAACAATGTGCTCATTCGCTGTTTCTGCAATATCTAAGAAATCTCTCAATACCGAGGCTAGCCCTCATTAGACAGGTTCACCTCCTCACCTGCTTATTAGGCTCCACTCCTCACTGTCTCAGATTGAGCAGCATGGAACATTATGCACTGACAGAAAAAAAAAAATCTTCTTTAGTGAACATCCCTTTTTTGTCTGTAATGAGAATCAAGGTACTGTAGTCAATAGCAATGAATAGCATCTTAGAAACACTTCGATTTCACTTTGCAGACGACTAATAAATAGCTCTGTAGTGGGAAAGAGACTGCGGATTAAGGCAGATTAACCTTCATTTCAGCATGCACATAGGGGTAGTTTGCTTTTTGTTTACAGCTTATATACATCTAAAGTAAACATTCAAGATAATATTGGTGGGCATTATTAGGGTAATGAAATATTAGAATAAGAGAAGCACTTCACAGACTCCACCGAAATGGTAATAAGCGGCTCAGCCACCATATCCACCAGGTGATATGATATAGAAATATAGAAATGTTCAACGTAGATATAAAATAAAATAATAAAAATGACTTTATATAATACCTTATTTATATTCAATTAGTTTTGAAATAACTAAGAAGAATATATATGAAGATGTGCAATAGAGGCAAGTAGTATATAAAAAAAGTAACAATACAATGAAAAATATAACAAAGTACACCTCATTCTACTTTATGTGCTTGGATTAGGGCTCACCGAACCCCAAATCTCTCAACGAAGGAAAGTATAAATAACACTGCTTGTGGTCTTCACCATCCTCTGCAATAGGACAAGCCTGAAATGGCAAAACAAGGGCTCGCATAGCCCAAGTAATTTGAATGAAAAAATAACTTTTAACCATAGCAAAGAGTTGTCACTCAGCAACCGCAGATTGAACATCTGGTGACCTACATCAGGAATGGCAAATGGCAGCTGGGTGAGGTGCACGGCAAAACAGTTCATAAATGGCTCCCAGAGGCAAGGCTAGTCATTTAAAGCTAGAAAAAGCCTTTCATCATGAGGGGGAGCCAGGCTGAAGTTACCAAAGACCATAAGGATTGGACAAAGATAACTGTAATAAGGTAATATTCTTCTTTAGTTTAATTTTTCAGCCTTACCCAACAACAGGTTGTCTATGGATAGACGAGAAGACCTGAGAGGCCTACAAGCCACAGAGTGCCTTGCACCCACTGTGAAATTTGTGACCAGGATGAGTGATGATATCGGGGATGCTTTAGCAAGGCTGGAATGGACAGGTTAATCTTTGTGAAGGATGTATGATCAAGTCTCATACAAGTTTGCTTCTTTCTGCTTCAGGCAATGTCCCAACTCTGAGAACTGTTTTTTTTCCAGCAGAACGATCGTGCCCTGGCATACAGCAAAGTCAATCGAGTGTGGATGAGGAGCATCACATCAAGGACACCCTGTCATGGCCAGTCCCAATCTCCAGACCTAACCCCTTTAAAACCTCTGAAATTTAATCAAGGGGAAGATGGATAGTCAGCCATTAAATAAAATCTTTTAGATTTTGTGTTGTCAGAGGTGGCTAAGGTCATCCCAAAGCAGATGAAAATACTGGTGGAAAGCATGCCAAGACGCTTGATAGCTGTGATTAAAATCATGGTTATTCCACCATAATATTCAAAAACAATTTCTTAGTATTATTTGAGGTCTGACAGCACTGCTTCTTTTTTTATTATTTTGATCGATTACTCAATTGATATATACACTCACCAGGACCCTTTATTAGGTACACCCAGACTAGTAACGGTGTTGGACCCACTTGTGCATTCCGAACTGCCCAATTCTTCGTAGCATAGATTTCGACAAGGTGATGGAAAGCATTCTCAGAGATTGTGAGTCCCTATTGACATTGATGGCATACACAGTTGCTGCAGATTTGTCGGCATGCACATCAATGATGCGAATTCTCCCGTTCCACCACATCCCAAAGATGCTCTATTGGATTGAGATCTGGTGTACTGTGGAGGCATTTGGAGTACAGTGAACTCATTGTCATGCTTCAGAAACCAGTCTGAGATGATTCCAGCTTTAGGACATGGCGCATTATCCTGCCTGAAAGTAGGCCATCAGATGTTGTGGTTAACCTTGTGGTCATAAAGGGATGGGGACATGAGTCCCGACAACAATACCTCAGGTAGGGCTGTGGGCGTTGCTGCAACGATGCTCAATTGGTACAAAGGGGCCCAAAGAGTGCCAAGAAATATTCCCACACAATGAACCACACCACAGCTGAACCGTTGATACAAGACAGGATGGATCCATGCTCATGTTGTGACTGCAAATTCTTGACCCTACCATCCGAATGTCGGCCAGCAGAAACAAGAGAGACTCATCGACCAGGCAAACGTTTTTCAATCTCTCTAGTCCAATTTCGATGAGCTTGTGCAATTGTAGCCTAGTTTCTCTGTTCTTAGCTGAAACTGAGGAGTGGACCCGTAGTGGTCTTCTGCTGCGTGGAGCCACGCCTCAAAGTTCGACGTATGTTGCTTCAGAGATGCCTTGACATACCTTGGTTGTAACGGGTCGGCGATTTGAGTCACTGTGCCTTTCATCAGCTCGAACCAGTCTGCCATTCTTCTCTGAGACTCTGGCATCAACAAGGCATTCCGCCGACCCAAACTGCCGCTATGGATGTTTTTTCTTTTTCGGACCATTCTCTGTAAACCCTTAGAGATGGTTGTAGATATGAAAATCTCCAGTAGATGCATAGTTCTGAAATACTCAGACCGGCCTGCTGGCACAACAACCATGGCCACGTTCAAAGGACACTCAAATACCTTCTTCGCCCATACTGGCTCGGCTTGAACTGCAGGCGATTGTCTTGACAATGTCTACATGCCTAAATGCACTGAGTTGCCGCCATGATTTGGATGATAGGAAATTAAGTGTAACGAGCAGTTGGGACAGGATGTACCTAAGAAAGTGGCCGGAGAGTGTATTATAATGTGTGTGGGTACATTGCTAACAAATAATCAGTATTAATCAAATTTATCAGTATTAAGCAAGTGAGCAATCAAGGGGAAAAACTGGAAATTTAAAATCTCTGTATTGCACCATTTCAGTTGGTTTTTCATAACTGTGTTCACATTTCAACTGCCACTGGCCAAAGTGATAGATTCCCCCTTATATACACATTACTTATGGCATACATAACATCTGGCACTCTCAGGTGTCCACTAGTGGCAATATATAGATTCAATATGAAAGACATGTTGCTCATTGGCAAGTCTAATATGACAATATCTGTAAGAAATATTTCAAGAGAGCAATCTGTATCACATTAAAGTAAATGATTAAAATGGACCAAGTTGTGTGTTTTTAATAGTTTTTTTTGGGGAAATGTTTGTTCGGACTTACCACTATGTAAAAACTTAGTGCAAAAGGTAAGACAATGAAGCGATAATATGTATTGACAGCTGTAAAACTAGATGTACAGTACACTTGTAGGGCCATTACTGTATTCGACAGCAGCTCAAAACTAACCACAAAAAGATGGAATGCCCGGCAAGATTGCATTCAATATTTAATTATACCTAATATTATATCAAATTATATCTATTTATTTTATGGGCACTGGCTCAAAAAGTCCTCTATTTTTGTGGGGAGACAGAAGGAAACTATGGAAAGCCACCACAACTTTCAAGTTCTTTATGAAAACTACAGCAAAGAAACCACAGTAAGAGAGGGTATAATACATGGCATACAAAAAAGAAAAGAATAATAAATGGTCTCACCCGTATTTTGATTGTCCTTTGAGGTACGGTCCTCCTGAAATTCAGATCGTCTGGTCCGGATCTAAAGGGTATACAGATGAAAGAAATGGGATAAAATCCGCACGGGCATAATAAAAAAGTAGAAAAAAATATATTTAAATCCTTAGACATTTAAAAAGTGACATCACTGCAAACAAGCAAAGAGAAAAACCGGTGATGAGTTCAGTATTTGTCACTTATCATTACCTGCTATTACCTTGCTATGATTAAGGACAAATAACTGAACTCTGTCCAAACCGTGTACCTTTTTTCTTTTGTGTTGGTCTCGCAGTGAGTCACTTTTAGTTCTGGATTGAAAGTAATTTTTTTCTGCTTTTCGAATCTTGTTTGGTGGTGCGGATTTTATACCATATATATATTTATAATAGCATGGCAGTCTGCTACATAAAAATATGAATATATTCAGAAGAATCATTAGGGTTAGGGTTTTAATCCGAAGTTGGCATTAGAATATAGAAACACATTTTTGGGACACAATTTGTTGACCTAATGTTTTACTGTAAGATCATCATGGGAAGTAATTATGGTATATTGGAGAAGGTAATTGTGGGATGATTATGATGGAATAGATTCATTTTGCTGTTATTGACTTAGCTAATGTCTTGACAAGCGTCTCCTGGTAACACACTCTAATGTAGAGCATAAATTAAGAGATGTGAAAATACTATAGGTTTTCTTTAAGCCACTATTAGTGTTGGATTACTTTATTTTAATTGAAATGTTATGGTTCGCCTTTGTGATTAGATGAAAAGCAGTTTTTCGAAGTTAACTTGAGCAAGGCATTTATTTATATAATTGTGATTCGGGTCAAATGTTCTTTCACCATGTTTCTTTACCACATTCACAGAGTACATAAATAACATATTTATGGTATTGTGGCAAAAAAATATGTCATGGTATACTTCTTGTGACATTTAATTCCATGTTAGATTACATTGGCTAATAAAAAGGTGTATAAACTATTGTAAACTTTCAAGACTATCAGGTTCTTCACACACAGTAAGTGAGGAGAAGAGAAAACGATTACAGCAGTAAATATTGTAGATCTTTGGGAGTGTGAGAGTTTGTCGAGGGTTCCAATTGATTTTGACTGTCAGGTGTAAAGCAGTTGGCGTAGATAGGCTGCTTGCCCACCTTAAACTGATTGAGCTAGCTGTGAGTTCGCCTTTTTTTTGGAGCTGACACAAACTTTTTCAAGGAGAAGAAAATAAGAATTTTTAACAAGAGTTGAGGTATACACCATTATCACCTTGCTAAGCGGTGGGTAGCCTGTGTGTAGGGTTGTGTAATCTTTTTTGGAGTCACATCACCTGTTTGCAAAAACACATAAGTTTGCTCATCTATAACTGTATACCTAGTTGTCAATTTATTCATTCCTATCCAGAGTAATAACAGAAAATAATGCTATTTTTGGAAATATATCTGATATTTGTGTTCTGTTACCATCTACTGTACAGGACTGGTGTCATAAACCTGTATGACAACAGTTGCAGCAAACATGATGCATCGATGGTGTGTAGACAGATTTGTGTAATCGGATCGCATATTCCATCTACACTGGATCAAGCCTTTATGTCCTCCTTCCGTAACAATTCCAAACTTCAAAAACTACATTGTGTCAGTAAAAATTCATTGGATATTGCTATTAAATACAACTACTAATCAAATCACAAAGAGATCCTTGTACTTGCCAAATAGCAAATTAACTGTGGTTATAAAGTAAGTGACCAGACCAAGAGCAAATTTAAGAAAGAATTGGCTTTTGCATTGGTATTCATTGAAATTGTGTCTGCAATGTACATTTTTCATAGAGGTATATCAACAGAAACAGATATTTTAATATATGCTAAGTGTATATATAATTCAGACATAACTGCTTTGTTGTGCAGTAAATCACAGACTAAGATAAAATTGAATAGTTTGAACAGCAAAAAGAAAGCTTAGACAATGGTTTCCAGAGAGTGATGTATTTGACCTCCGGAAACAATGTGCTCATTCGCTGTTTCTGCAATATCTAAGTAATCTCTCAATACCGAGGCTAGCCCTCATTAGACAGGTTCACCTCCTCACCTTGCTTCATTAGGCTCCACTCCTCACTGTCTCAGTTGAGCAGCATGGAACATTATGCACTGACAGAAAAAAAAAATCTTTCTTTAGTGAACATCCCTTTTTTGTCTGTAATGAGAATCAAGGTAACTTGTAGTCAATAGCACTGAATAGCATCTTAGAAACACTTCGATTTCACCTTGCAGACAGACTAATAAATAGCTCTGTAGTGGGAAGAGACTGCGGATTAATGGCATGATTAACCTTCATTTCAGCATGCACATAGGGGTAGTTTGCTTTTTGTTTACAGCCTTATATACATCTAAAGTAACATTCACAGATAATATTGGTGGGCATTATTTAGGGGTAATGTAAATAATTCTAGAATAAGAGAAGCACACTTCACAGACTCCACCGAAATGGTAATAAGCAGGCTCAGCCACCATATCCACCAGGTGATATAGATATAGAAATATAGAAATGTTCAACGTAGATATAAAAATAAAATAATAAAAATTACATTTATATAATACCTTATTTATATTCATTAGTTTTGTTAAATAACTAAAGAAAATATATATGATAGTGTGCAATAGAGTGCAAGTATATAAAAAAGTAACAATACAATGAAAAATATAACAAAAGTACACCTCATTCTACTTTATGTGCTTCGGATTAGGTGCTCACCTGAACCAAATCTCTCAACGAAGGAAAGTATAAATAACACTGCTGTGGTCTTCACAATCCTCTTGCAATAGGACAAGCTGAATGGCAAAACAAGGGCTCAGAATAGCCCAAAGTAATTTGAATGAAAAAATAACTTTTAACCATAGCAAAGGAGTTGTCACTCAGCAACCGCAGGATGACATCTGGTGACCTACAACTGGAATGGCAAATGGCAGCTGAGGTGAGGTGCATGGCAAGAACAGTTCATAAATGGCTCCCAGAGGCAAGGCTCAAGTAATTTAAAGCTAGAAAAAAGCCTTTCATCATAAGAGGGGGAGCCAGGCTGAAGTTTACCAAAGACCATAAGGATTGGACCAAAGATAACTGTAATAAGGTAATCTTCTCTGATTAGTTTAATTTTCAGCCTTACCCAACAACAGGTTGTCTAATGGATAGACGGAGACCTGGAGAGGCGTACAAGCCACAGTGTCTTGCACCCACTGTGAAATTTGCGACAGGATGAGTGATAATCTGGGGATGCTTCAGCAAGGCTGGAATTGGACAGGTTAATCTTTGTGAAGGATGTATGAATCAAGTCTCATACAATGTTTGCTTCTTTCTGCTCAGGCAATGTTCCCCAACTCTGAGAACTGTTTTTTTTTTCCAGCAGAACGATGTGCCATGGCATACAGCAAAGTCAATCGATGTGTGGATGGAGGAGCATCACATCAAGACCCTGTCATGGCCAGCCCAATCTCCAGACCTGAACCCCTTTAAAAACCTCTGAAATTTAATCAAGGGGAAGATGGATAGTCAATAAAGATCTTTTTAGATTTTTGTGTCAGGAGTGGCATAAGGTCATCCAAAAGCAGTATGAAATACTGGTGGAAAGCATGCCAAGACGCTTGACAGCTGTGATTAAAAATCATGGTTATTCCACCAAATATTCAAATAACAAATTTCTTAGTATTATTTGAGGTCTGACAGCACTGCTTCTTTTTTTATTATTTTGATTTGATGAATACTCAATTGATTCCAATGATTCTCATGGGTACCAAGGGGCCCCAAAGAGTGCCAAAAATATTCCCCACTATTCCCCACACCATGATACCACCAGCCTGAACCGTTGATACAAGACAGGATGGATCCATGCTTTCATGTTGTTGATGCCAAATTCTGACCCTTACCATCCGAATGTCGCAGCAGAAATCGAGAATCATCAGACCAGGCAACGTTTTTCAATTTATACGTCCAATTTCGATGAGCTTGTGCAATTGTAGCCTCAGTTCTCTGTTCTTAGCTGAAGGAGTGGCACCCGGTGTGGTCTTCTGCTGCTGTAGCCCATCGCCTCAAAGTTCGACGTATTGTGCATTCAGAGATGGCTACCTTGGTTTGTAACGGGTGGCGATTTGGTCACTGTTGCCTTTCTATCAGCTCGAACCAGTCTGCCCATTCTCCTCTGAGACTCTGGCCATCAACAGGCATTTCCGCCCCAGAACTGCCGCTCATGGATGTTTTTTCTTTTTCGACCATTCTCTGTAAACCCTAGAGATGGTTGTAGTGAAAATCTAGTAGATCGCCAGTTTCTGAAATACTCAGACCAGGCCTGCTGGCACAACAACCATGGCCAGTTCAAAGGACTCAAATCCCTTCCTTCCCCATACTGATGCTCGGTTTGAACTGCAGGGATTGTCTTGACCATGTCTACATGCCTAATGCACTGAGTTGCCGCCATGGGATTTGGATTGATAGAATTAAGTGTTAACGAGCAGTTGGACAGGTGTACCTAAAAAGTGGCCAGAGAGTGTATATATATGTGTGTGCGTACATTGATACAAATAATCAGTATTAATCAAATTTATCAGTATTAAGCCAAGTGGCAATCAAGGGGGAAAACTTTTAAAATCTCTGGTTATTGCACATTTCAGTTGTCATAACTGTCACATTTCAACTGCCACTGCCAAAAGTGATAGATTCCCCCTTATATACACATACTTATGGCATACATACATATGGCACTCTCAGGCTGTCCACTAGTGGCAATATTAGTTTAATAATGAAAGACTGTTGCCATTGGCAGTCTCAATATGACAATATCTGTAAGAAATATTACAGGGAGCAATTGTTCCATAAATTAAATGAATGTAATGACCAAGTTGTGTGTTTAATAGTTTTTTTTGGGAAATGTTTGTTCGGCACTTACCACTATGTAAAAACTTTAGTGCAAAAGGTAAGACAATGAAAGGATATATGTATTTGACAGCTGTAATAGTGTACAGTACACTGTAGTGCTACTGTAATCGAAGCAGCTCAAAACTAACCAAAAAAAGATGGAATGCCCGGCAAGATTGCCATTCAATATTAATTATACTAAATATTATATCAAATTATATCTATTTATTTTATGGGCACTGGCAAAAAGTCCTCTCTAATTTTTGTGGAGACAGAAGGAACTATGGAAAGCACCACATTTCAATTCTTCTACTGAAACTACAGCAAGAAACCACAGTTAAGAGAAGAGTATAATACATGCATACAAAAAAAGAAAAAATAATAACTGGTGCTCACCCCGTATTTTGCATGTCCTTCTGAGGTACGGTCCTCCTGAAAATTTCAGATCTCGTCGGTCCGGATCTAAGGGTATACAAGATGAAAGAAATTGGGATAAAATCCGCACGGCAAAAAAAAGTAGAAAAAAATTATTTTAATCCATAGACATTTAAAAAGTGACATCACTGCAAACAAGCAAAGAGAAAAACGGTGATGAGTTCAGTATTTGTCTTTATCATACCTTGCTATACCTTGCTATGATTAAGGACAAATATGAACTCTGTCCAAACGTGTCACCTTTTTTCTTTTTGTTTGGTCGCAGTGATGTCAATTTTAGTTTCTATGGATTAAATAATTTTTTTTCTGCTTTTCAATCTTTTTTGGTGGTGCGGATTTTATCCATATATATATATTTATAATACATGCATGTCTGCATACATAAAAATATGAATATTCAGAAGAATCATTAGGGTTAGGGTTTAATCGAAGTTGTGCATTAGTAATATAGAACACATTTTTGGACAATTTGCTTGACCTAATGTTTTACTGTAAGATCTCATGGGAAGTAATTATGGTATATTGGAGAAGGTAATTTGTGGATGATTATGATGGAATAGATTCATTTTGCTGTTATTGACTTAGCTAACCTGCTCCCTGTGTAACAAGCTCTCCCTGGTAAACACTAATTAGAGCATAAATGAGATGTGAAAATAGCTATAGGTTTTCTTTAAGCACCACTATTATGTGTTGTGATTCCACTTTATTTTTAATTGAAATGTATGTTCCTTTGTTATTAGATGAAAAGCAGTTTTCGAAGTTACACTTGAGCAAGCATTTCATTTATACGATTGTGATTCCGGGTCAAATGGTTTTTTCCACCATGTTTCTTTACAACATTCACAGATTACCATAAATAACATATTTATGTATTGTGGCAAAAACAAATATGTCAATGGTATATTCTTGTGACATTAATTCCATTTAGATACATTGGCTAATAAAAAGGTGTATAAAATGTAAACTTCAAGACTACTCAGTTGTCTTCACACCAGTAATGTGAGGAGAAGAGTAAACGATTACAGCAGTAAATTGTAGTCTTCGGGAGTGTGAGAGTTGTCCTAGGTTCAATTGATTTTGCTGGTGGGTGTAAGATGTGGCTTAGAAGGCTGCATTGCCCACCTTAAAACTGATTTGAGCTACTGTGAGTTCTCCTTTTTTTCTGGAGTACACACACTTATTTTCAAGGAAGAAGAAAATAAGATTTTAACAAGAGGTATAGAAGTTAAAAGTATTTTATATTACAACTAACCCTCAACTAACCCTGACCCAGAACTATTTTTTAAAGCTGCATATTTTATGGTGGTAAAACTTTAGAATGAAGTTGTAAGAATTTTTAGTTGATATATTTTGCATTTATTTAAGAAAAAATAAATTTGATGAAATGGGAAAAATCAGCACTTTTTAAAATTTAAAATTACAGTTTTCAAGCAGGTAATTTAAGCATCCTAATTAGTTACCAATTAACATAACTATATCTGTGCTTCATTTAGTATTCATTTTATGATGTTGTTGTTAGAAGACTTACAATTATAACAGCAAATTTATAAATCTTCAAGGAAATTTTTCAGAATCAAAACTTTAAGGCACCAGGATAGTTCTGAGGGGCGATTGATGGCTATTTATTATAAACTCTATGTGTATATACGCTGGTGTTAGGGACACAGCAGGGCACAGGGAAGGGCTTTAAAGGGCAGGTTTTTCTGAAATTTTCAGGCTGTTAATGTTTCAGAGCCGTGATAAAAATATAGTGAAACCCACAAGTGACCCCCTTTTGGAAAACAAACCCCCCCACAGAAGGTATAAAGGAGGGATTAAGTGGGTATTTTGAACATAAATTAATACAGATTGAATAACATTTGTCCATGAAAATGAAAAATAATAATAAAAATGTTGTTTAGTCCAATATTTTACATTTTCACAAAGGGTTTAAATGAAATACTGGCATCACAGTTTGTGCTTGCGTTTTCTCTGGTATACAGCAATACCTTAATTGCACCTATAAAACTGTTGTATGGACACGAAGCAGGGCCAAAAGAAAAAAGAGTGCTATTTGGCTTTAGAGGTCTGATTTTGCCAGAATAGATTTCAGGGCTAAACTGCGTTTGCAGAGCCCCTGAGGCCCCACAACAGTGGAATCCCCCCAATTGTCGCCTATGTTGAAAACAACCCTTCATGAAATTTAATTAGTTTCAAGGGGTATATGGAAGATTTTATCCCTTCAGGTGTTTTATCGAATTTACATTGTTAGTAAAAATTACGTTTTTTCCAGAAAAAAAAGTTTTTAAGAAAACAATGCCACCTAAAATTCAGATTTTTTTTTCAGTCCAAAATACCTCATATGTGAATGCAAACTGAACAAAGGAAAAAGAGCACAGTTTGTTTTGGAGGGTCAGATTTTGTTTGAATAGTTTTCTGGTGTCATTATTCGCAATTTATCTAGGGGTGTAGTTATTCATTTTCTATCCACCAGTATTTTCCAGAATTTATTACACAATGAATCAGGCATAAAGTGATGCTCAGAAGGGAAGACTGGATTATAATGATATTAATGGAGTTTCACAAAGGGTTAGGGCGTCATGATACCATTTGCAATTTTCCTAAGTTACAAGATATTTGAAACCCCTAAATCTACCCCATTATGAAACTATACTCCATAGGAAATTTACCTGGGGGATAGTAATTATGTTTTTAAATATGTCTAAATGTAACTGGAATTAATGTGAAATTCAATTTCATGTGAAAATTAAAACTTAAAATTTTTTGGCCATGTACGCCATTTATATGAGTCATGTATAGTGCCCAGCCTTTGCCACACAGAATTTGTAAAATGCAATTGTTATTAGATTCTCCCAAGTACAATCTTCTAGATTATACAATAGTTACTTGGATGATTTTAGGCAACACTGTTTCCTAGAAACTCTTATTAGTTGTGCTAAAACATAAAGGAAGCTGAAGAAATAGTTCCTTTACAATATTCATCAAGAGTGTATAATGGGAATTTTTATTTGTTGTTGGGGGTGAGGGAGTGGCGGTTCTAGATGAAAAGTAGGCTTTTTTTTACAAAATTTATTCAAACATTATTAAAAAACAGTATGCTATGATGCAATTTGTACAAACAAAAACACTTAGAAAAGAACATGACATGTTATTATTTGCAATGAAGTAATTCGTTTCAATTTATATCAACTCAGGTCGTGGGCTAGCAAGCATTTGTAGAGGCTGGTTTAGAGGCACAGGTTTCACAGTAGTGAGTAGTTGTCCTCTTGATTTGGTCTTCTGTTTCCATGAGTCGACTGAAACATCTGATTCAATGGTATGTCCCAATACTTTGTTGTTGGATTATTAAACTAACAACCTGCAAATAGCAAAAATGCATCAAATCATTTAGGACCAGAAAACACTCTGCGTCTTCAAGTATTAAGCTGTGATTATTGAGCATTAGCTTGTATGAAGTATGCATTTTTATACTAATTTATGCTTTTCCTACGAGTGATAGTCGTTACACTAATTATTAAGAATACCATGTAAAAAGGTGCTGGAAAGCAAATACATTTTTTAATATTCTCTTCAATGAGATATTTATCAGTATCAACATAGATATAACTAGCTCTTAAAACCATTCCCAAACTACTAATAGTCAGGGACAAACAAATCTCCACATCATTATGAAACAGATGGCTTTTTTTACAAGTACGTCACAAAACAATTGCTTTTCCATTTACATTTTTTGTTCCATTATTATAGGAATCCTGTTCTCAGGAGATGAGCTACTTTGGGTAGTTAATTTCCGTGTTACTGATGTGACATCTAAACACACATGGTAAAACAGCTTAGCTGATTTCAAAGAAATGAAAGTGAAGCTCACAGTGGATTAGACCCGCATACCAAGTATTCTTCCATCCGTTCCCTCAGGATACAAACATACTGGGAATCATGGAATGCTATTAGTCTTTTGACAGAGATAAATTTAAAGGGACTGGTCACTTGATTATACCCCATTAAACTAGTAGCTCCTCAGGTAAGGTATGGCAGTTTCCTATCTAGAATCCCTCTTTTATGTTACGATGTAAAATGGCTGGGCAGATCGTAGTCTGTTATTTTGTAGTAGATGGATCCAACTTTAGAGGCTTTTATAGCTTTTAGATACATGAGTGTCATATAAAGAAAATATATTTCTTTCAGGTCCCAGAGCTTTTGGTTTTGTGGGCCTACAAAACAGGGATAAGAGAACATAGAGCATAGGCAGAAATCACATTCCCATTTATGTTTTTAACTGCTCTAAAAAAAACTACTCTAATTCTAGTCACCCAGACCACAGTCTGAAAATGATGCAATTCACATGACTTTGGAGGAGATCTATTTAGGAAACCGGTGAAATTTCACATGAAGAGTAGATTCTAGAAAGTATAGTTCAATGTACTACTGTAAGGTCTAGTAGTTTCATGGGGTAAAATACTGATGACAGAAACACTTACAATCTCATGGGCCTAAGCGCAAAATCCGTACAAGGCCATTTTAGATACAGGTGTCTATATATGGAAACTTTGGGACATCGCAAATACCTGCATTTATTGATGGATGTATTCGTAGTTGAAAGGACATTTCATTTTTAATCTATTGGCTGTAAGGAAAAACTGTTGTTATTGTATGATACTGAATGTATAGGTTCCTATCATATGCTCTAAAACTACAGTTAAAGGGGTTGTACCAGAATCAGAAACTTCCTTTTTTTGGCCAAAAACATGCCACACATGTTCAGGGGTCATTGGACTTAGCTCCATGTAGTAGAAAATTGTACATTTTACATTTTAAGCGGGTTAGAAAATATTATGTACCCACTCTATATATATTATACTTTACTCATATACTAGTCCCCTTTGCAAAGTAAATGCTTTCAAGTAAAACAATCCTTAGCAACTCAAAACAAAATCACACTGGACAATTTCAACCAGGATTTACTTCAGGCTTTGGCACCATAATCGGAAAACCCGACTACATCTGAAAATTGAAAGCAATACTTTCTTGTGCAATGTCCAATGTAAGTATATTAAAATATCTGTTAAAATCTTTCTTGTAGTAGCTAGAAAGCCGGATTTATTTAAGAGTGAAAATGTATACCAATATGTAGATACATATGACAGATAACTAGATAAAAATAGTGGCTACGCATTTCATGATAGTTCGATGATATAAACTCACATGTTCGATTTCTATATTTTATATCTTAACACATGAGTATCCTAATTTAGCCAAGATTAGTAATGCGGCAGAAAAACAAACACATGGCAATGTGAAATATAGTATGACGTGCCTGATGACGCTCAATGTCAGGCATCAACTATTCCTGGTTTGCAGCAGTGATATTTTTAGTTGTCCTAGTGTTACTCGATTTATTTATAGGCTGAGCATGATATTTTGGAGTTCTTTCTAACATTTTCTCTTATGATTAAGAAGGTTATAAAGGAAATGCGGTAATGGTTACTGATATTCGTCCTAACAACATGTTTGGTATTAAACTGCAATTAAAATGAGAACCTATTGTACAAAATTTCTTAAGGAGTAATAATCATAATTAATTTATGTTTGTTATTTTATGTGCTTTTATTATGTTGCTTTGCTTCTTTTGATCTAAAGTAAGACACTGTGAGTCTGTTTCATCTATTTTATCCTATGATATCTCACCAAAGAGACTTATACATCACCATTCCTCAATGGCATCGAACTTAAAAGAGTCATTTGGGAAAAGGCAATCACTATCTTATAATGCGAGTAAGACAACAGCGCCCCCACTAGCTTTGACACAAAGCTGAAAGAAGTTGGTTCTGTGTAGCTTTGGTTCCTAATCACACTAATGGGAGACTATCTGGCATTACAGCTTCTGGAGAAAAAAAACACATGACAACTGCTTCTAGCTGCTTTTCCACATCTACACAGGCAACCATTTCTGGAAAGGCTAATTATTATTTCCAAAAATGTCTTCAACAGTGTTTATATCCAAAAAGAATTGTGTAATGCAAAGGTTAGTCCCAAATATCAAACTGCCTGTGCAAAAAGACATTAAACTTTATTCATAAATCGTAAAAATAGGGTGTCAATTCACATAGCCAAACCAATAAGCAGGCTGGGTTTCAGATAACTCTAGGGATTGGAAGGACTGTGTGACAGGTGGATAACAATGACCTAAGTTATTGTACTTTCACTCTCCCCGTTTAACACATGATGCCTTCTTGCCAATATTCATCCTCCCAGAGTCCTACACCATGATTACACCAGGCTTTATCCCTGTCTCCATGCTATGATTAGAACAGAGGAACAAGCACCGATCATAGCCACTTAGTCAGATAGACACCTGACGTTTTTCCCGTTAGGGATTACTCCAGCGTTTTCATCGAGTAACTCGTAGTGACACAAGCAATGGGCCAACTGCTCTTTGCTATCAAGACATTGCTTAGATAAGAGCCCAATTGCCAAGTCAGAGTATAGATCACCCACCATGGTGAGGTAACACAGGATAAACAGGCGAATGGCTAACGTTTAGCTATTCCTACATTGCTTTTTTGCTAGCTAGCTATCACCCACCCTCTTTTCAAAGATTAAGGACCATCCCCTGGGGGGGACATTGGATCATTACACATCATCAGAAACTCCCTTAGCAGCTGGAGATGCCTGATACCATCACGCCCCAAGTTCCTACCGTGAAAGGGAGCATGGGGGACGTAAACAAAGGCCCCTACATCGTGCTAGGCACCGACCTTCTCATCAACTCGCTACGGCAAGGCGATACTGTAATCAAAGGTATTGTTTGTCACGGTTGTTAGGCAAACGTTATACGTATATATTTATACATGGGACTAGAAGATGAGCGCAAATTGCTCGCCAAGTTTGATGGCCTCGTCGAGCATTAGCGTCACTCGAACATAAGCTCGTTAGGCTCGTGACGAATACTTCGCCCGCTCGAGAAATGGGGCTCCGCGTTTTGCTTTTTGGGTCGGCCAGAACAGTAGCCAATCACAAGCCAGGAGACTCTGCATTCTCCACCCAGCATGACGTGGTACCCTTACACGTCGATAGCAGTGTTGGCTGAGCGCAGATCTAGGTGACCACCTGGGATAGTGAACTCGCCGCTGCCGCGCTGCTCGGTCATTCTGTGTCTGGGTCCGCTAGGGAGAAGCGCTGCTGTTGTCTAGGAAAGGGCTTAGGGTGTTTTCTATTAGCTTCTGTTAGGGCAGAGTGATTCCAAGACCAACAGCTCTTCTTAGGGTACAATAACGTTCTACTTTTTTTTTTATATTTGACAGCTAGTACCAGATTGTGAGGAACTTTGCAGGGGACTTGCTCCGTTGTGTTTAGCTCTTAGTGACACACATATCCACCTCAAACACCAACGTGGGAAAATTTATAGGGGTTTGATTTCAATTGGCACGTCATGCCATTTACTTTTTATTGTTACGTATTTTTGTTACATAACTCAGGTGTCACTATCTGGTTCATAGTAGTGTGCTTTCATACTTGCTAGCAAATAGCCAGAGAGAATCACAAACAGCTTACTTACGCCTACAGTAGTTATATATATGTTGATTCTCGGTTGATCTCTGGTGTGCTACTCTGCTGCAGTGCTCTTGCTAGCAAATTGTGAGCAACTTTGTAGTGAGACTGCGACCGCTGGGTTTTGCGCTTAGTGACGTCACATATCCATTGACAAAGACGCGAAGTGGAAAATTTAGTAGGGTGGATTTCAATTAGGCACAGTCTGCCATCTTTTCCTTTTTAATGGGTTAGCGTTTATTTTGTTTCAAACTCTGTCGTCATCTTCTCTGGCTATACGTAGTTGTGCTTTCATACTTGGCTAGAAAATAGCCATAGGAGTGAATCTAAAGCTTACGTACGCCTTAACAAGTTAGCGTTAGATATATATTGATTTTGTGATCTGTGGTGGCTGTACTTGCTGCGCAGGCATCTACTAGCAAATGTTGAGGCCACTTGTAGTGAGACTTGCGACCTGGCTGTTTTTGGCGCTTAGTCGCAATATCCATTGCAAAGGACCGAAGTGGGAAAATTTAGTAGGTTGATGTCTCAATTAGGCACATGTCTTGCCATTTTTCTCTTTTATTTTACGTGATTTGTGTTCAAATACTGCTATTCGTCATCTGGCGATATTATTGTGCTTTCATACTTGGCTAGAAAATGCCATGGAGAATCTAAACGGCTTTACTTACGCCTACAGTAGCGTATATATATTTGATTTCTGGTTGAATCTGTTTCTCCTTTTTGAGTGGCTGTACTGCTGGGCAGTGCATCTACTAGCAAATTGTGAGCAATTTGTAGTGAGACTTGGCGAACCGCTGTGTTTTGCGTTAGTGACGCACAATCCATTGCAAAGACCGAAGTGGGAAAATTAGTAGGGGTTTGATTTCAATTAGGCACAGTCTGCGCATTTTCCTTTTTTATTTTATCGTTATATTTTTTCATACTCTGGCGTCATCTCATCTGGCATAGTAGTGTGTCTTCATAGCTTGGCTAGAAAATAGCGCATAGGAGAATCTAACGGCTTACTTAGCACTATCAGTGAGCGTATATATATTTGATTATTCTGGTTGTCTGCGGGTGGCTGTATTCTGCCGTGCATCTACTAGCAATTGTGGAGCAATTTGTAGTGAGACTTGCGACCGCTGTGTTTTGCGGCTTAGTGACGCACAATATCCTTGCAAAGTACCGAAGGGAAAATTTAAGTAGGGTTGGATTTCATTGGGCACAGTCTGGCCATTTTCCTTTTTATTTTACGTTTATTTTGTTTGCATACTCTGGGTCATCTCTCTGGTAATAGTAGTTGTGCTTCATACTTGGCTAGAAATAGCCATAGGAGAATCTAATCGGTCTTACTTACCTGCCTACAGTAGCGTTATCATGATATTTGTTTTCTTGGTGATTGCTGGTGGCGTACTTGCTGCGTGCATCTTACTTGTCAAATTGGAGCATTTGTCGTGGAGGACTTGCGACCGCTGTGTTTTGCGCTTAGTGACGCACATATCCATTGCGAAAGTAAACCGAAGTGGGAAAAATTTAGTAGGGGTTGGATTTCAATTAGGCACAGTCTGCATTTTTCCTTTTTTTTTTTACGTGTTATTTTGTTCAAACTCTGCGTCATCTCATCTGGCGATAGTAGTGTGCTTTCATTACTTGGCTGAAAATAGCCAAGGTAGAATGCTAAAGGACTGTACTTTACGCTACATGTAGCGTATATATATATTTGATTTACTGGTTGATCTGCTGTGGCTGGTACTTGCTGCAGTGCATCTACTACCCCCAGGCAATTGTGAGCTAATTTGTGTGAGTACTGCGACGCGGCTGTGTTTCTGCGCTTAGTGACGCACCTATCATTGCAGACCGAAGTGGGAAAATTTGTAGGGGTTGGATTCAATTAGGCACAGTCGCTGCATTTTTCCTTTTTATTTTACGTTTATTTTGTTTCATACTCGGCGTCATCTCATCTGGCATAGTAGTGTGCTTTCATCTGGCTGAGAAAATAGCCATAGGAGAATCTAAACGGCTTACTCTCGCCTACTGAGTAGCGTTATATATATTTGATTTTGGTTGATCTGCTGGTGGCTGTACTTGCGCGTGCATATACTAGCCAATTGTGAGCAATTTGTAGTGAGACCTTGCGACCGGTGGTTTTGCGCTTAGTGAAGCACATATCCATTGCAAACGTACCGCTAAGTGGAAATGTAGTAGGGTGGATGATTTCAAGTTGAGGCAGCGCGCCATTTTTCCTTTTTAGTTTTAACGTTATTATTTGTTTCATAAACTCTGCGTCATCTCATCGGCATATGTAGTGTGCTTTCAAAGCTTGCTTAGAAAATACGCATAGCAATAGGATGAGCATGTTTGGTTGTAAAAACTCAAAACAACAAAAAGACAAAAAACATCCCAAAAAAAGTTGTAAAAAAAATTAAAAGTTATAAGATCTCATTTTAAAAAATGGTTAACCCGAGGGCAGGGTAGAGGACGAGGGCGGGACGTGGGCGTCCAACTACTTCACGGGGGTCTAGAGGCCAGTGGTCTGGGCCGTGAGGTGAGATCACCACCTGCTTATGAGGGAGCAGGTAACTCGCCGCGAGCTACACTCCCGAGTTCATGTCTGAGTACTGGGACTCGTGGTAGAGTCACTGTTGAGGCAGAACAAGGCGGAACAGGTGTATGTCTGGATTGCCGACAATGCCTTCGAGCATTTGTCCACCAGTATCTTCAACTCGTCGGTAAGATCGACCCATGTCACCGAAATCGTGCGCACTCCTCCAGCTCCGTCACTCATGCCCTCCTCCCCTTCCATAGAGTCAGCCTCGCTCCCATGAAATTTGCAGTGATTCGACTCGCGCATACTCCTGTTGGATTATCTTTAGGTTTTCTTGTCATCCTCTTTTGCGCACACCTCCCCATAAGCAGTCACAAACACTACTTGGGTATGCGTGGCTGAGGCTAATTTTCCGGATGCCGAGGTTTTCCCCGTCAGTCGCAGTCTGTGGGGTGATGATGACCTTCTTGACTAGTGGAAGGTGTTGTAAAAGGTGTCCCGCGATGAGGAGACACGGTTTCAAAAGTGGGACGTTGTTGTCAGGGCACGGAGTCGAGGGGGGAGCAGACTAGGACGGAGGATGATGAGGTGACGATCCGTCAAGCGGCGTTGATAGGCCGTGGGTGACCAGTGGCTTCTGAGACGAGGAGAGTCTCGACCAAACAGGTTGTGAAAGGGTCCAGTAGGTGGGGCCAGCACGAGAGGCAGGGCACTCGAGCTGGTGCTCAGTGCCAAATTGTTGTCAACTAGTGAAGCTCCCGTGGCGAGGGCTCTTGCGGCCGGAGGGCTGTATTTCAGAAGTCTGGGAGTTCTTTAGGAACCGGATGAACACGCCGACTGTGGTGGCATACATTTGCTCAAACTCAGATCAGCAGGCGGTTTCCACCACTACTAGGCTTAACACCACGTCATTTCGCAGGCATGATGACTACACACCCCATTCAGTGGCAACAAGTTCCTCGTTCAACCTCGTCCACTGGGGGCAACCACTGCTCCTTCCCCTGGTCTAGCTGATAGTCCCCCCTGACCCAGGACCCCTATACAAACAACCCCATCGTCGCCCACGGATCCTCCAAGGCATACCACCAGCGTCGTCAGCTCCCATACCCCAAGAACGTTGCGAGACGGAAACGCACATATAGTGGCACCCGACCCGCACGCCGCAAGCTCCTAATGTCACAATCTCCAGATTGCTTAGCCTGGAGATGCTGGCCCTATAGTGCATATAGAGGAGTCGAGGCTATTTCGCAAGCCTCGATGCGGACGGCCGACCTCTTCGTATTCGGTCGCCTCAGCCGCCACTGATCTTTTCCCGGTGTGCGCCGTCCCAGCCCGATGCACAGCACGGTCAGACAACATCACCCGTGCCCTGACAACGCCGTTTATCGATCAAGGTTAACCCAGTGACCAAAGGACCGTGGACGAGGCTGGCCGTGACAGGGCTGCACTTATATCGTCTGACGGCACATTGGGTCTAACTTGGTGAGGCTGGACCGAGTCTGTACCCTAGGGTGGTCATTACTGCCGAGCCGAGGATTGCTGGGGCTACCGTCGGTCCAGGTGTTTCAGCCTACTAGCCTCCTTCCTACTCCCACCCCGCGCGCCTGCAGCTCTCCTCTCTCAACTACAACCGTGTGCACGGCGCCATCCAGTCGGTAGCTCTGATGGGCACAGCAGGCAGTTGCATGTCGCTACGCGACCGCAGGCGGTGTCTCAAAACTGCTGAGTTCCTAGGCGATAAAAGTGCACACAGCCAATCGAGCATATTAAGGGCATCACGAGCGCAGACTGAGTCTGTGGGCTGGCGGACCAGCTGAACCTGAGCGCAGGCATGGTTATGCCATGTGGAACAACGGCCGACTGGTGGCGGCTCTGCAACTCGGCAGACTGACAGCATGTGCCATGCCTGGGCCATGTGTTAAATCTGATAGTTCACGTTTCTCCTCAAGACATACCCCAAATCTGTCAGATTTGCTCACGAAGGTGCGCGACATCTGGCGATGTCTTCAGGACAGTCCAGCACAGATTGCTGGCCACTCTGCAGGGGGCAGCGCAGCGCGCCGCCTCAACTGCACGCTCACGCGACTGTTGTCGACGTGCCCACGAGGTGTAATTCACATCTGACCATGTTACCGCAGAGTTTTACCAGCATCGGCGAGCCATTGTAGACTGCAAGCTTTGTCAACTTCCACAGAACTGGTAGTCGTCAGGCACTTCCCAGTCTACAATCGAGGAGTGACTGTATTTGATATCTGTCAGGTGCGAGTAACTTTGAGGAGTCAACACAGCATGGTCAGTGGCGATGCCGGTCCATCATGCATAGCCTCACCATACCCGCTGCTTGCTGTTGAAAAACTCTTCTGATCAGCATGAAGTCGGAAGCTTTGCGCTCGTCACAGAGATGGGGAAGAAGCATTCCCTTGTTGAATCAGCCAAAGCATCCCTTAGGTCTATTCTCAGAGCGCATATGGAGGAGGTGGAGGTGGGGAGGTGAGAGAAGAGGAGGAGAAATGTGGGCGAGACTACAAGAGGGACTCATTGTTGAGTCCTTAACTGTTCAAGCGTTTGTAGGGTCAGAAAGAGAGTGGGAGGAGTTGGAGGAGGTTGGAAAGAGGAGGAAATGGACAGTCAGGCCAGTCGGTTGGGGAGTGCAATTCATTACGCGTTGGTATCTGGCGCATATGGCAGATTTCATGTGCTAGGCTGCCTATCCCGGACCTCTCGTCGTCAAAGAATTTATTCCAGGACGAAAGGAGTGTAGATGCATGAATCCAGCAGGCCCTGGTGCACACGCTGAACATTATTTCCCTTCTGACACTAACAGCGCTAGCGGAAAGTGCGTTAAGTCTGGCGGGACAAGTCAGCGAGGGAAGTAGGCTGAGCAGTGCATGTTGTCCCAGGCACTGGCACTGGTTACGCTTACAAGGCTTTTTCCAGCTTATTCACCCCCCAGGCAGTACTACACTGTCACTGCCCAGTCTCGCTAGAGTAGGCCTGATCTTACAGAAAGGAATGGTGAGGGAGTCGTAGATGCCATACCATCGTCCTATACTTATCACACACTCCTACAACTACTGGGTTTCAAAGCTGACATGTGCAGTCGAATTCTGGCGCTGTACGCTGGAGGTTCTTGCCTGCCCTGCGCTAGCGTCTTGTACGAGAGGGTTGCAGTGCAGTCTGGTGGCAATCATACCGATAAGCGTACACGCTGTCGACTGACATGCGCGACAGCTGACGCTTATTAAGATGAATAAAGCCTGGATTTCTCATCATTCGCAATCTCCACCAGGTGAAGGAAGCTCAACATCGAATAATGATCACTTCCTCCTCCTCATTTTCTCTTACTCCTCCTCTTTGTATTCAGTAAAGCAGAGGAAACTGGCTGCTTTTTGACAGGGCCGCACTGGTCGCTCTATGTTACTTTAT
Organism: Engystomops pustulosus; assembly: GCA_019512145.1. Classification (NCBI taxonomy): domain Eukaryota; kingdom Metazoa; phylum Chordata; class Amphibia; order Anura; family Leptodactylidae; genus Engystomops; species Engystomops pustulosus. The sequence continues at coordinate 104,517,020 of CM033643.1, read as the reverse complement.
GTATTTAATTTTTTGGAGTGGCTCACGACCGCGTCCTCTGTTTTAAACATTTTTGGGGAGTGCCACATACAGCACCTCAATCTATTCATTATTTTCTGGAGGGCCACCGACCCGGTCCTCTTGTTTTAAACAATTTTGGCGAGTGCACCATACAGGGCACCTCAATCTATTCAATTTTTCTGGGGCGCACCTACATGCTCCTGCCTGGTGTGAAAACTTTTGGGACTGTCACATACGCATCATCATATCTATTCTTTTTTGGAGGGCCACCTACCTGCTCCTCGGTTGAAAACTTTTGGACTGCCACATACAGGCACTGCAATCTATTCAATTTTTTGGAGGCCACTACCTGCTCCTCTGGTTGAAAACTGTTGCGGGACTGCCACATACAGTGCACTCAACTTATTCTTTTTTCTGGAGGGTCCCCTACATGCTCCTCTGGTTTGAAAACTTTTTGGGAGCTGGCCCACATATCAGCACTCAAATGAATTCCATCTTTCTGGAGGGCCACCTACCTGCTCCTCTGGTTTGAAACTTTTTGGGGAGCTGCCTACATACAGGCTACTCAATCTAATTATTTTTCTGAGAGGGCTCACCTAGCCTGCTCCATTGGTTGAAAACTTTTTGGGACGTGGCCACATACAGGGACTCAATCGATTTCAATTTTCTGGAGGCCACCTACCTGCTCCTTGTTGAAAACTTTTTGGGACTGCCAACATCAACAGGCACCTCAATCTATTCTATGTTTCTGAGCAGGGCCACCTACCTGCCCTCTGGTTTGGAAATTTTGGGGAGCTGCCACATACAGGCTGTCAATCTATTCAATTTTTCTGGGCGGCCACCTACCTGACTCCTTGGTTTTGAAAAATTTTTGGGATGCCACTACAGGCACTAGTCCAAAATTAAATTGTCCCATACAGCCTCCACACGCTTTGTTCTCCATTGCTACCTCCTCAACGATCATTCTATAGCTGCTCATATGCCTCTCCCTTTATCAAACGAGGTGTGTCAGGCAGAAATTTGGGTTGTTTCATGGTCCACATCAAAGTTTTTAACTCTTGGTCGCCACCCAGCTCGTTGTTATCCCACAAAATTACTAATAAATTCTTTTAATCATTTATCCAACATTATTTAAGGCCACTCTATGGCGCATTGTTTACACTTCTCCCATCCACACCAGCCATATCCCAAACCTATAAGAACGCTACTAACACTTGATCTTATACGAAGAGGTTCTTAGAGTGCTTGTTTGGGGATAGCAGTAGGACAGGTGCTTGGGAATTGGCGAAAGCTCGCCTGTCTGCGGAGGGCCAGCTACGCATCCCAAGATCCTAACTACCATAGTTTTCAACTGCGCAACGCTTTAATGCTACTACTATATCCACTGCCTCCATAATAATAATAATAATCTTTATTTATTAGCGCCATCCAGTATTCCGATACGCTTTAGCAAATCATAGAAACCATACAAATGTATATAACAGAGCACAACAATTGTATTGGAACAACAGGAGGAGGTCCCTGCTCGCCAGTAGGCTTACGGTTATGACGATGAGGGAGGTTACACGAGGGTAAAAAGAAATATTAATGGTCAAGACATCATTCTTAGGGAAATAAGAACATAAATATAATAAATAATGTGCTGCTCTGAAACCACTCATCCGTCCATGCTTATAACCAGGTACCTAGGGTGAATGGGACTGTAGAGAGTCTGGTGACTGTTGTTAGCTGATATACAGATGGGTGAGTGACGGACACAGGACGGGTTAGTAGACGAGTTAAAACTTCATGCAGTTATGAGTGTTATAGGCTTGCCTTAAAGAAATGGGTTTAAGAGCACGTTTGAAATTGGAGGTTAGGGTATTAGTCTGATAGTCCAGGGCAGAGCATTCCATAGAATTGGTGGCAGCTCTAGAGAGTCTTGGAGACGCGATGGGCGGTCGCACTAGGGTAGAGGTTAATTTAAGATCCACTGCGGACTTAAGAGCATGGGTTGGGCGAGATAGACGAGATAAGAGAGGAGAGGGGGTAGGGGGGTGCAGGCATTCTACAGAGTTTATGGATGAGGGTTATTATTTAAACTATTCGAAAGGAGATGGCAGCCGATGCAGCGACTGGCATGAACTGTAAGACTTACATGGTCCCCTTTATCAAACGAGCGGTGTCAGGCAGAATTTTGGGTTGTTTCATGGCTTACACAAACAAACTTGTTCAACTATGTCGCCACCTGCGTGTAATCCACAAAGAATACTGGCAAACTTTATCTTCTACCGATATTATGTTCAGCGCTTTTGCGATATGTTTACATTCCCCTCACCCGCCAGATCCTAACTTCTAAGACGCTACTTACACTTGATCATACACAACAAAGGTTCTTAGAAGTGCTGTTTGGGGAGTAGCCTAGAGACAGGGGCTTGGTTGGCGAAAGCTTCGCCTGGCAGCGGAGCGCCAGCTCCATGCCAGATCCAACTAAACATAGTTTTAACTGCAGCCCCTTAATCTAATACTAGTTCACTGGCCTCCATACATGGTCCCCTTAAAACAAGCTTGTCAGGCAGATTTTGGGTTGTTTTCGTGGTCCATGTTAACTTGGTCGCCACCCTGCTGTGTATCCACAAATATACTGGCAACTTTTCTCATGTACCGATATATTTGACGCTTCTTGCTCACCTCCTTGGTTCCCTCTCGCCACCCATGGTTGAAGCCTGAGTCCATTTAGGAGTATGTCACCATGACCCACTTCTCTAGCTGCTGCCCGCGCAGCTGCATGCCGTCCCCGATCGTGTCAGGAGTCAATTATTGGCTGTGTTTAGTGCTTCTCGCTTCATTCTGTCACTCTTGTCATGGCCATGCTGGGTTGCCCATAATTTTGCATAATGGTGCGATAAGCCAGCCCTCAGAGGCATCCAGTGCAGGCGCCCCCTGCTGTTTCCTGTCCATTATCAGTGGTGTTTCCACCTTTTCTGAGGTTCCAGGTGTTTGGCCACGATTCCCTGGGCAGAGCCTTGGCCCCTTGAAAATGCTCGCGTCTCATGGACTTCCAATGGGGCCTCCTCTTTATACTACTCTTAGGTATGCGAGACGAGAACGCGAGCATCAGGGGGAAAAGTTCGTCTCGAATAACGATATCTTTTTTTTAATCTTTTCCGAGCATTTTGTGCTCGTCATCTCTATTGGGACCAATTCCGGAATGTAGAGTAGAGTGGAGACAGAACATATATACAGAAAAAATGTATTACGGAACAGTGTTATACAGATCTTTATTACGAAGCAGAGTACACATATGCTCTTAGCCATCAATCTTAGTTTCTTTAGGTCAAAAATCCATCGGGATTCACAGATGGGACAGCTTTCTATGGTAGTCCTCCGCCTCTTGGATGATGGTTTTACTACTTCATTTAATTTGAAGAGTAGGGTTTTTTGGTCTCTGGGACACAACTGGTAATCATTGTTTTTGCATGATTATGTGTTCTCTAAAGCTCTCCTCGCCTCCGGGTCATTTGTCCCACAATGGACCTTGCAAATACAGGTAAGTTAATAATTACCCTGTCTGTTTGCCTTACAGTTAGAGAAAACTGTTCACATTAAGATCCTTCCTGTTACCGTGCTCTGGAACTGTTTTCCAGTGCAGAAGATATAGCACACGATTTACACCCAACCACATCTAAAGGTCCCTATGGCCTATTAGGAAGCCAGGATGCATCAAACTGTCATGGGTTTCAAATGGGACTATGGACAATGTTATCCCCTATACTTTGGCCTTCCTTTCATCAATGAAATCTCTATAATTCTATCTTGGTTTTCTGTCAAGCTTCTTTTTCGGAAAAGCAGCAGTTCTCTCCGGGGAAGCATATGTCAGCTGGTGATGGGACTGGAGGGAACCCCATGTATAAAGTTATACATTTTTTGTTTTGATACATAAAAAATGTTCACAAAAAACATTTGTCCTATTGGCCATATTCTGACACCATAACTTTTTATACGTCAGTGTGTATGTTTTTGCAAACTGAAACTGAGCTTTCTTTGTCACAAATTTGGCGACTGTACAGCTTTGATTTAACGGGTAATTAAATTTAATGATAGTACCATGGAAAAGTAGCAATTTGGAGAATGGGAATGTTTTTTGTATGGGATAAATTTGTATTTTATCAAATTATATAAAAATAGAACTAAACAGCTCACATATATAAGCAACTCATTGCCAAACATGCAGAGGGAATGGAGGAGTGGCACAGTGCAAAATCTGGTAAACACTGCCCACATTTGACTCCTTCGCAATAGAAAGAACTGCTTGCACATGCAATTATAAGTGTCTTGCACCGTTTGCACTTTCAAACAAAAAGCCGCAAACTTCTTTCTTACTTATTTTTAAACAATGCAAGCAGGCATAGGGCTAAGCACTCGAGAGTGAGACGACACGCTTGTGTTTCGACCACTAAGCCTTCATCATAGGCCCCACTTTTTAATTAGAAAATATTTATATTTTAGGAGGTCAGGCATTTTGATGCCTAACCTATATGATTTTTTAAATTATTATTATTTTCAATCCGTCACAAGAATGCATTCACATTCTTGTGGGCTCAGTTTACGACTTGACTGTTTGAGCTACAAATACACCTCTGCTTGATAGATGGGTGGGAAGGAGAGAGACACCCTAACTTACCGGCCTATTTGGTGTGATTGTGATACCAAATTTAGGCAGGTTCGATGACGTGTTAATTTACATTTTCAAAAATAAACGAATGTGTACAAAAAAGGAAAAACATTTTTTTTTCCCATCTTCGACGATAAGAACTTTTTAACTCGGTGTACGCGAGCTGTGTGAGGCATCATTTTTTGCAAAATGAGACATTGGGGGATATGTATCAGGACCTCTGCGCACGCAGTGGGCGCAGAGGCCCGAAATAAGCGCAAATGTAGCTCTTGCTAGCTTTTTGCGATTATTTTTCACCAATCCGCCACTTCACGCCCGGGGGCGGTGAAGGGGCCGTGAAGGGGGGGGCCCTGCCTGGCGTAGGAAAAACGCTGCGCAACTGGCAGCCCGATACATCAAGAGGCAGGGCTGCGAAGTTGCACGAGCGCCAGCGTATGATAAATATCCCCCAATGTTTTCATTGCTACCATTTTGAGGACTGTGTGTGAATTTGCTCACTTTTATTCATATTTATGTGAGGTAAAATGATTGTTGTAAAAAGTGCCATTTGGACTTTTTGGCGCCATTCCCATCCCGGAGGTCACAGCCGGCAATAACACTTCTTATGTTGTGATAAATTGGGCATTGTGGGACGTGGAGCGATACCTAAGGTTGGGTTTACTGTTTATAGTTTTATATGAGTTTCTATGGACAGGGGGGGTGATTGAATTTTCAAATTTATCTTTTTTTTTTTTAATTTTTAAAAAACGTTTTTTTTTCAACTATTTTAAGATCATCTAGGGGGACATTAACCCTAGATGGTACATATCATCCTCCATATAATACGATACTTCTGTATTGTAGGTATATGGCGTTTTTCCGCAGCACGGAAGGGTAATTGTGTAAAACGCACCAACCGCGGTATTAGCGGTGGGGTTTGCTGCAATAGCAACAACCCCACCCTTGCATGAAGAGACTCAGCCGTTTGTTTACGGGGTAATGACGGAAGCCTTTTAGTAAATGTTAATACATAAGGTTTTTATGGGCCATTAACTGGTTGCTAGAAGCTAAAGCTTGCAGATCGATAATTAAGTAAATTCCGAAACGGCTTATTTTTGCTTTAGTGCCGAGTTTACAGTTGTACCTTCAGTTAAAGTACATCTCTTGCATTCCTGCTCTGAAAGGGAGCCTGTCACGAAACAGGACGCAATAAAAGTATCAAGCCCGACCACTGTAACTTTGTTGAAAAGTTCAGAGCAAGGGTTCCCAACTTTAAATTACCTTCTCAACAGTAAAATCTTTCTCAAAAACATTTTTAGCATTTTCTATGTTGGACTGCATTTGCCTACCATCACGTGGCCCCACCATCTCAGGGTCCTTGAAATGGTGGCAATGTATGCATTTTCGCACACAGTGCTCACTGCTAAATTCACCACAGCATTCTGATAAGGTCAGGAAGTGGAAGGCAGAGGACCTGTATGCCTCAAGTCAAGATGTGAAGAGACACTGAAGATGTCAATCAAAAAGGGAGGTGTGGTCACTGGCAGACGCTTGTAATCAAAATTTAATGCATCTTTACTCATTTGCATATCAGAAAAAAAGTTTGTAATTAAGGGACAGTGCCTCAGTGGCAGACAATTGTAGATGATATGAGGAGGACTTTTAACCCTTTATCAGCAAGTATTACTGGTGTGAGGGTTAATTTTAAAATGTGATGATCTTCTTTAAGCCCCTTAATAAAGAAGATAAACGTTTCCATATATAAAGCATACTTTTTGTTTGACTATCCAGGAAAATGTCTGTCTTGTAAAGAGTTTTTTTTAAAAGCATTATAAACTTTATCGTTGTACCTATCTGTTAACTGTGAGTGAAGTCGTGGACGAAAGAAGCTGCCTGCAAGCTCATTTATCTCCTAACTTTTCAGTGCCTGTGGCCATAAAGTACCGACAAGGACCCCATGCATTACAAACAACGATAACATTCTGTTCAATATTACTTCCCCATACTGATGCTCGGTTTGAACTGCAGGAGATTGTCTTGACCATGTCTACATGCCTAAATGCACTGAGTTGCCGCCATGTGATTGGCTGATTAGAAATTAAGTGTTAACGAGCAGTTGGACAGGTGTACCTAATAAAGTGGCCGGAGAGTGTATATATATGTGTGTGTGTACATTGATACAAATAATCAGTATTAATCAAATTTATCAGTATTAAGCCAAGTAGCAATTAAGGGGGAAAACTTTTAAAATCTCTGGTTATTGCACATTTCAGTTGTCATAGCTGTCTGTCACATTTCAACTGCCACGGCCAAAAGTGATAGATTCCCCCTTATATACACATACTTATGGCATACATACATATGGCACTCCTCAGGCTGTCCACTAGTGGCAATTATTAATTCAATAATGAAAGACTGTTGTCATTGGCAGTCTCAATATGACAATATCTGTAAGAAATATTCACAGAGAGCAATTGTTCCATAAATTAAATGAATGCAATGACCAAGTTGTGTGTTTTAATAGTTTTTTTGGGGGAAATGTTTGTTCGGCACTTACCACTATGTAAAAACTTTAGTGCAAAAGGTAAGACAATGAAAGGGATATATGTATTTGACAGCTGTAACTAGATGTACAGTACACTTGTAGTGCATACTGTAATCGACAGCAGCTCAAAACTAACCAAAAAAAGATGGAATGCCCGGCAAGATTGCCATTCAATATTTAATTATACTTAATTATATATCAAATTATATCTATTTTATTTTATGGGCACTGGCCAAAAAGTCCTCTAATTTTTGTGGAGACAGAAGGAACTATGGAAAGCACCACACTTTCAATTTCTTCTACTGAAACTACAGCAAAGAAACCACAGTTAAGAGCAGGGTATAATACATGCATACAAAAAAAGAAAAGAAATAATAACTGGTTCTCACCCCGTATTTTGCATGTCCTTCTGAGGTACGGTCCTCCTGAAAATTCAGATCTCTTGGTCCGGATCTAAGGGTATACAAGATGAAAGAAATTGGGATAAAATCCGCACTGGCAAAAAATGAATTAGAAAAGTAGAAAAAAATGTATTTTAATCCTTAGACATTAAAAAGTGACATCACTGCAAACAAGCAAAGAGAAAAACGGTGATGAGTTCAGTATTTGTCCTTTATCATACCTTGCTATACCTTGCTATGATTAAGGACAAATACTGAACTCTGTCCGAAACGTGTCACCTTTTTTCTTTTTGTTTGTTCGCAGTGATGTCACTTTTTAGTTTCTATGGATTAAAATAATTTTTTTTCTGCTTTTCTAATCTTTCTTTTTGGTGGTGCGGATTTTATCCCAATATATATATATTTATAATACATGCATGTCTGCATACATAAAAATATAGAAATATTCAGAAGAATCATTAGGGTTAGGGTTTAATCGAAGTTGTGCATTAGTAATATAGAACACATTTTTTGGACAAATATTGCTTGACCTAATGTTTTACTGTAAGATCTCATGGGAAGTAATTATGGTATATTGGAGAAGGTAATTTGTGGGATGATTATGATGGAATAGATTCATTTTGCTGTATATTGACTTAGCTTTAACCTGTCTCTGGCAAGCGTCTCCCTGTGTACACACTAATCTTAGAGCATAAATGAGATGTGAAAATAGCTATAGGTTTTCTTTAAGCACACTATTATGTGTTGTGATTCCACTTTATTTTTACATTGAAATGTATGTTCTCTTTGTTATTAGATGAACAGCAGTTTTTCGAAGTTATACTTGAGCAAGCATTTCATTTATATAATTGTTGATTCTGGGTCAAATGGTCTTTTTCACCATGTTTCTTTACAACATTCACAGATTACCATAAATAACATATTTATTGTATTGTGGCAAAGCCAAATATGTCAATGGTATATTCTTGTGACATTAATTCCAGTTAGATACATTGGCTAACTAAAAAGGTTGATAACTATTGTAAACTTTCAAGACTACTCAGTTGTCTTCACACAAGTAATGTGAGGAGAAGAGTAAACGATTACAGCAGTAAATATTGTAGCTCTTTGGGAGTGTGAGAGTTTTGTCCTAGGTTACAATTGATTTTGCTAGTTAAGGTGTAAGAGCAATAATGTGTGGCTTAGAAGGCTGCATTGCCCCATTAAAACTGATCTGAGCTGCTGTGAGTTCTCCTTTTTTTTCTGGAGCTACACAACTTATTTTCAAGGAAGAAGAAAATAAGAATTTTTAACAAGAGTTATAGAAGTTAAAAGTATTTTATATATTACAACTACCCCTCAACTACCCCTGACCCCCAGAACTATTTTTTAAAGCTGACATATTTTATGTGGTAATAACTTTAGAATGAAGTTGTAAGAATTTTTAGTTGATATATTTTGCATTTATTTACGAAAAAATAAATTTGATGAAAATGAGGAAAAATCAGCACTTTTTAAAATTTAAAATTTACCGCTTTTCAAGCAGGTAATTTAAGCATCCTAATTAGTTACCAATTAACATTAACTATATCTGTGCTTCATTTAGTATTCATTTTATGATATTAGTATGTTAGAAGACTTACAATTATAACAGCAAATTTCTAAATCTTCAAGGAAATTTTCAGAATCAAACTTTAAGGCACCAGGATAGTTCTGAGGGGCTATTGATGGCCTATTTATTATAAACTCCCTATGTGTATATACGCTGGTGTTAGGGCACACAGCAGGGCACAGGAGGGAAGGGCTTTTCAAGGGCAGGTTTTTCTTGAATCGTTTTCAGGCATGTTTACATGTTTTCAGAGCCCCTGTGATAAAAATATAGTGAAAACCCACAAGTGACCCCATTTTGGAAACAAACCCCCCACAGAATGTATAAAGAGGTATAGTGGGTATTTTGAACATAAATGATATACAGAATTGAATAACATTTGTCCATGAAAATGAAAAAAATATATCAAAAAAATGTTGTTTTAGTCCCATATTTTACATTTTCACAAAGGGCTAAATGAAATACTGCATCCACAGTTTGTGCTGCAGTTTCTCTGGTATACAGCAATACCTTATATGCACCTATAAACTGTTGTATGGACACGAAGCAGGGCCAAGAAAGAAAAGAGTGCTATTTGGCTTTTAGAGGTCAGATTTTGCCAGAATAGATTTCAGGTGCTAAACTGCGTTTGCAGAGCCCCTGAGGCCCCAAACAGTGGAAATCCCCCCAATGTGTCCCTATGTTGAAAACTACACCCTTCATGAAATTATAATTAGATTATCAAGGGGTATATGGAAGGATTTTATCCCTTCAGGTGTTTTATCGAATTTTCCAGAAAAATAAGTTTTTTTAACGAAAACAATGCACACTAAAATTCATTATTTTTTTCTCTCAAGAACAAAAATACCTCATATGTGAATGCAAACTGAACAAAAGGAAAATAGCACAGTTTTGTTTTTGGAGGTCAGATTTTGTTTGAATAGTTTTCTGGTGTCATTATTCAGCAAATTTATCTAGGGGTGTAGTTATCATTTTCTATCCACCAGTATTTTCCAGAATTTATTACACAATGAATCAGGGCATAAAGTGATGCTCAGAAGGGAAGAACTGGATTATAATGATATTATGGAGTTTTCACAAATGGGTTAGGGCGTCATGATACATTTGCAATTTTCCTAAGTTACAAGTATATTTGAAACCCCCTAAATCTACCCCATTATGAAACTATACTTCCATAGGAATTTACCTGGGGGTATAGTAATTATGTTTTTAAATATGTCTAAAATGTAATGGAATTCAATGTGAAAATTCAATTCAATGTGAAAATTAAAACTTACAAATTTTTTGGCATGTACGCCATTTTAATGGATCATGTATAGTGCCCAGCCTTTGCCACCCAGAATATGTATAAATGCAATTGTTATTCAGATTCTCCCAAGTACAATCTTCTAGATTTATACATATAGTTACTTGGATGATTTCTAGGCAACACTGTTTCCTAGAAACTCTATATTCTAGTAGTGCTAAAACATAAAGGAAGCTGAAGAAATGGTTCCTTTACAATATTCATCAAGAGGTATAATGGGAATTTTTATTTTGTTGTTGGGGTGAGGGAGTGGAGGTTCTAGATGTAAAAAGTAGGCTTTTTTTTACAAAATTTTATTACAAACATTTATTAAAAAAACAGTATGCTATGATGCAATTTGTACAAACAAAAACACCTAGAAAAGAACAGGACATGTTATTATTTGCAATGAAGTAATTAGTTTCAATTTATATCAACTCAGGTCGTGGGTGCAGAAGCATTTGTAGAGGCCTGGTTTAGAGGCACAGGTTTCACAGTAGTGGTAGTGTCCTCTTGATTGTGGTCTTCTGTTTCCATGAGTCTGACTGAAACATCTGAATTCAATGGTATGTCCCAATACTTTTGTTTGTTGGATTATTAAACTAATACCTGCAAAATAGCAAAAATGCGTCAAATCATTTAGGACCAGAACACTCTGGTCTTCAAGTATTAAAGCTGTGATTATTAGAGCATTAGCTTTGTAATTTGAAGCTATGCATTTTATACTAATTTATGCTTTTCTTACTAGTGAATAGTCGTATACACTAATTATTAATGAATACCATGTAAAAAGTGTGCTGGAAAACAAATACATTTTTTAATATTCTCTTCAATGAGATATTTATCAGTATCAACATAGATATAACTAGCTCTTAAAACCATTCCCAAACTACTAATAGTCAGGGACAAACAAAATCTCCACATCTTATGAAACAGATGGCTTTTTTTACAAGTACGTCACAAAACAATTGCTTTTCCATTTACACTTTTTTGTTCCATTATTATAGGCAATCCTGTTCCTCAGGAGATGAGCTACTTTTGGTAGTTAATTTCCGTGTTCTGATGTGACAATCTAAACACATGGTAAAACAGCTTAGCTGATTTCATAGAAAATGAGTGAAGCTCACAGTGGACTAGACCCGCATACCAAGTCTTCTTCACATCCGTCCCTCAGGATACAAATATACTGGGGAATCATGAAATGCTATTAGTCTTTTGACAGACATATAATTTAAAGGGAACTGGTCACTTGATTATACCCCATTAAACTAGTAGCTCCTCAGGTAAGGTATGGCATTTCCTATCTAGAATCTCCTCTTTTATGTTACGATGTGAAAATGAGCAGAGAAAAGTCATATTTTGCTAGAGATGATCCAACTTTAGAGGCTTTATAGCTTTTAGATACATGAGTGTCATATTAAAGAAAATAATATTTTCTTTCAGGTCCCATCAGGCTTTTGGTTTTGTGAGCTACAAAAACAGGGATAGAGGTACATAGAGAAATAGGCAGAAACTCACATTCCCATTTATGTTTTTAACTGTCTCTATCTCTAATTCTTTAGATCACACAACCACAAGTCTGAAAAATGATGCAATTCACATGACTTTGGAGGAGATCTATTTAGGAAAACCGGTGAAATTTCACATGAAAGAGTAGATTCTAGAAAGTATATTCAATGTACTACCTGTAAGGTCTAGTAGTTTCATGGGGTAAAATCTGATGACAGAAACACTTTAAATCTCATGGGCCTAAGCGCAAAATCCGTAACAAGGCCATTTTAGATACAGGTGTCTATATATGGAACTTTGGGAGATCGCAAATACCATCATTTATTTGATGGATGTATTCGTAGTTGAAAAGGACATTTCATTTTTAATCTATTGGCTTGTAAGGAAGAAAATGTTGTTATTGTATGATACTGAATGTATAGGTTTCCTATCATATGCTCTAAAACTACAGTTAAAGGGGTTGTACCAGAATCAGAAACTTCCTTTTTTTGGCCAAAAAACATGCCACACATGTTCAGGGGTCATTGTGACTTAGCTCCAATGTAGTAGAAAAAATTGTACATTTTACATTTTAGAGCGGGTTAGAAAATATTATGTACCCACTCTATATATATTATACTTTACTCATATACTAAGTCCACCCTTTGCAAAGTAAATGCTTTCAAAGTAAAATAATCCTTAGCAAACTCAAAACAAAATCCACACTGGACAAATTTCACCAGGATTTGACTTCAGGCTTTTGGCACCATAACGGAAAACCCGACTACATCTGAAATTGCAAGCAATACTTTCTTTGTGCAATGTCCAATGTAAGTTAATATTAAAATATCTGTTAAAAATCTTTCTTGTAGTAGCTAGAAAAGCCGGATTTATTTAAGAGTGAAAATGTATACCAATATGTATATACATATGACAGATAACTAGATAAAAATAGTGGCTACGCATTTCATGATAGTTCGATGATATAAACTCACTCTGTTCCGATTTCTATATTTTTTATATCTTAACACATGAGTATCCTAATTTAGCCAAGAATTAGTAATGCGGCAGAAAAACAACACATGCAAATGTGAAATATAGTATGACTGTAGCCTGATGACGCTCAATGTCAGGCATCAACTATTCCTGGTTTGCAGCAGTGATATTTTTAGTTTCCCTAGTAGTACTCGATTTATTTATAGGCTGAGCATGATATTTTTGGAGTTCTTTCTAACATTTTCTCTTTATGATTAGAGAATGTTATAAAGGAAATTGCGGTACTGGTTACTGATATTCGTTACAATATGTTGGTATTAAACTGCAATTAAAATGAGAACCTATTGTACAAAATTTCTTAAGGAGTAATAATCATAATTCAATTATGTTTTGTTATTTTATGTGCTTTTATTATGTTGCTTTGATCTAAAGTAAGACACTGTTGAGTCTGTTTCATCTATTTTTATCCTATATATCTCACCAAAGAGACATTATACATCACCAATTAACTCAATGGCATCGAACTTAAAAAAGTCATTTGGGAAAAGGCAATCAATATCTTATAATGCGAGTAAGACAACCGCCCCCACAGCTTTGACACAAAGCTGAAAGTAGTTGGTTCTGTGTAGCTTTGGTTCCTAATCACACTCAATGGGAGACATATCTGGCATTACAGCTTCTGGGCAAAACACATGACAACTGCTTCTAGCTGCTTTTCCCACATTCTACACAGGCACCAATTTCTGGAAAGGCTAAATTATTATTTCCAAAAATGTCTTCAACCCTTGTGTTTATATCCAAAAATAATTGTGTAATGCAAAGGTTTATGTCCCAAATATATCAAACTGCCTGTGAAAAAAGACATTAAACTTTATTCATAAATCGTAAAAATAGGGCTGTCAATTCACATAGCCAAACCCATAAAGCAGGCTGGGTTCAGATAACTCTAGGGATTGGAAGGACTGTGTGCAGGTGGATAACAATGACCTAAGTTTATTGTACTTTCACTCTCCCCGTTTAACACATGATGCCTTCTTGCCAATATTCATCCTCCCCAGAGTCCTCACACCCATTGAACTACACCAGTGCTTTATCCCCTGTCACCATGCTATTGATTAGAACAGAGGAACAAGCACCGATCATAGCCACTTAGTCAGATAGACACCTGACATGTTTCCCGGTTAGGGATTACTCCAGCGTTTCATCAGAGGTACCGTTGTGACACAAGCAATGGGCCAACTCTCTTTGCTATCAAGACATTGCTTAGATAAGAGCCCAATTGCCAAGTCAGAGTATAGATCACCCACACTGTTGAGGTAACACAGGTATTTAAACAGGCGAATGGCTAACTGTCTTAGCTATTCCTACATTGCTTTTTTGCTAGCTAGCTTATCACCCACCCTCTTTTCAAAGATTAAGGACCGCCCCTGGGGGGGACATTGGATCATTACACATCATCAGAAACTCCCCTTAGCCAGCTGGAGGATGCCTGATACATCACCGCACCAAGCTCCTACCAGGTGAAAGGGAGCATGACAGTAAAAAAGGCCCCTACATCGTGATAGGTCACACCTCTCATCAATCGCTACCAAGCGATACTGTAACAAAAGGTATTGTTTTCACGGTTTATAGGAAAACGTGAGACGTATATATTTATACATTGGGACTAGAGATGAGCGAACATGCTCGTCCAAGCTTGATGCTCGGTCGAGCATTAGCGTACTCGAAACTGCTCGTTGCTCGGACGAATACTTCGCCCGCTCGAGAAAATGGCAGCTCCCGCCGTGGCTAACTGTCTTAGCTATTCCTACTTTGCTTTTTTGCTAGCTAGCTAGCTAACTTAGAGATCGCCCACCCTCTTTTCAAAGATTAAGGACCGCCCCTGGGGGGGACATTGGATCATTACACATCATCACAAACTCCCCTTAGCCAGCTGGAGGATGCCTGATACATCACGGCACCAAGCTCCTACCAGGTGAAAGGGATATTTACACGATATGCTCATTCAGCCCATCAATCTGTAGTTTCCTTAGGTCAAAAATCCATCTGGATTCACGATGGGACAGCTTTCTATGGTAGTCCTCCGCCTCTGGATGATGGTTTTACTACTTCAATAATTTGAAAGAGTAGGGTTTTTTGGTCTCTGGACACAACTGTGTCATCATTGTTTTTGACATTATTGATGTGTTCTCTAAAGCGTCTCCTCGCCTCCTGGGTCATTTGTCCCACATATTGGACCTTGCAAATACAGGTAAGTTAATAAATTACTCCTGTTGCCTTACAGTTAGAGAACTGTTTCACATTGAAGATCCTTCCTGTTACCGTGCTCTGGAATCTGTTTCCAGTGCAGATATAGTCACACGATTTACACCCACCACATCTAAAGGTCCCTATCGGCTTATTAGGAAGCCAGGTGCCTCACCTGTCATGGGTTTCAAATGACTATGGACAATGTTATCCCCTATACTTTGGCCTTTCCTTTCATCAATGACATCTCTATAATTCTCATCTTGCGTTTTTCTGTCATAGGCTTCTTTTTAGGAAGCAGTTCCTCCGGGGCAGCATATGTCAGCTTGGTGATGAGACCTGGAGGAAACCCATGTATAAAAGTTATACAGTTTTTGTTTTGATACATAAAAAATGTTCACAAAAAAACATTTGTCCTATTGCCATATTCTGACACCCATAACTTTTATACTTCAGTGTGTATCTTTTTTGCAAAATGAACTGATGCTTTCTTTGTCACAAATTTGGGGACTGTACAGGCTTTTGATCACGGGTTAATTAAAATTTTAATAAATAGTAAAATGGCAAAAAGTAGCAATTTGGAGAATTGGGAATGTTTTTTGTATGGGATAATATTTGTATTTTATCAAATTATATAAAATAGAACTAATACAGCTCACCATATAAGCAACTCCCTTGCACAAACATGCCAGAGGAATGGAGGAGCCACAGTGCAAATCTGTAAACACTG
Organism: Engystomops pustulosus; assembly: GCA_019512145.1. Taxonomy (NCBI): domain Eukaryota; kingdom Metazoa; phylum Chordata; class Amphibia; order Anura; family Leptodactylidae; genus Engystomops; species Engystomops pustulosus. The sequence continues at coordinate 104,501,107 of CM033643.1, read as the reverse complement.
GCCCACATTTGACTTCGCACTAGAAAGAACTGCTTGCACATGAATTTATAAAGTTTCTGCACCAGTTTTGCACTTTTTCCAACAAAAAGCGCAAAACTTCTTTCTTTACTTATTTTTAAAACAATGCAAGCAGCATAGGGATAAGCACTCGAGAGTGAGACGACACGCTTGTGTTTTGACACTAAGCCTTCATCATAGTCCCCACTTTTTTAATTAGAAAATATTTATATTTTAGTAGATCAGGCATTTTGATGCCTAACATATTTATGATTTTTTAAATTATTATTCTTTCAATCCGTCACAAGAATGCGTCACATTCTTGTGGGCTCAGTTTTTACGACTTTGACTGTGCGCTCCAAATAACACCTCTGCTTTATTCTTTGGTTCGGCATGATCGCGGTGATACCAAATTTATGCAGGTTCTATTGCGTTTTAATACATTTTCAAAAATTAAACGAATGTGTACAAAAAAGAAAAACATTTTTTTTTACATCTTCTGACACTAATAACTTTTTTATACTTTGGTGCACAGAGATGTGTGAGGCATCATTTTTTGCAAAATGAGACGATGTTTTCATTGCTACCATTTTGAGGACTGTGCGACATTTTGCTCACTTTTTATTCCATTATTTATGTGATGTAAAATGGTGTAAAAGTCGCATTTTGGACTTTTGGGCGCCATTTCCCATCCCGGAGGTCACCGCCGGCAATAACCATTTCTTATGTTGTGATAAATTGGGCATTTTGGGACATGGCGATACCTAATGTGTTTGTGGTTTTTACTGTTTATTATGTTTTATATGAGTTCTAGGGACAGGGGATGATTTGAATTTTCAATATTTTATCTTTTTTTTTTTCACTATTTTTTAGATCATCTAGGGTACATTAACCCTAGATGGTCATATCATTCCTACCATATACTACGATACTTCTGTATTGTAGTATATGGCGTTTTTTCCGGCAGCAACGGAAGGGTTAATAGTGGTAAAAAGCACCAACCGCGGTTATTAGCGGTGGGGGTTTGCTGCAATATGCAACAACCCCCACCCTTGCATGAAGAGGACTCAGCCGTGTTAAGGGGTTAATGACCGGAGCCTTTTTAGTAAATTTTCATACATATAGGTTTTATGGGCCATAACTGGTGCTAGAAGCTAAATGCTTGCAGATAGCTAATTAGAGTAAATTCCAGAACTGCTTATTTTTGCTTAGTGCAGAGTTTACAGTTGTACCTTCAGTAAAGTACACTCTCTTTGCCTTTTCCTGCTCTGAAAGGGAACCTGTCATCGAAAACAGGCGCAATAAAACGTACTCAAGCCCCGACCACTGTACCTTTGTTGAAAAGTTCAGAGCAGAGGTCCCAACTTAAATTCACCCCTCCTCCAACATAAATCTTTCTCCAAGACATTTTCACGCTTGGTGTCTATGTTGGCATCTTCCACCATCCACGTGGCCCCACCCATCTCAGGGTCCTTGAAATGGTGACAACGTATGCATTTTCCCACACAGTGCTCACTGCTAAATTCACCACAGCATTCTGATAAGCTCAGGAAGTGGACAGGGAGAGGACCTGTCTGCTCAAGTCAAGATGTGAAGAGACACTGAGCTGTCAATCAAAAAGGGAGGCGTGGTTCACTGGCAGACGCTTGTAATCAAAATTTAATGCATCTTTACTCATTTGCATATCAGAAAAAAAGTTTGTAATTAAGGGACAGTGCCTCAGTGGCAGACAATTGTAGATGATATGAGGAGGACTTTTAACCCTTTATCAGCAAGTATTACTGGTGTGAGGGTTAAAATGCTGCTCTTCTTTAAGCCCCTAATAAAAGAAGATAAACTTTTTCCATTTCCAATCCAGGAACTGTCTGTAAAGAGTTAAGCCATTATAAATAGAGATGAGCGAACATGCTCGTCCGAGCTTGATGCTCGGTCGAGCATTAGGGTACTCGAAACTGCTCGTTACCGTACGAAATAACTTCGCCCGCTCGAGAAATGGCAGCTCCCGCCGTTTTGCTTTTGGCGGCCAGAACAAGCCAATCAACAGCCAGGAGACTCTGCACTCCACCCAGCATGACGTGGTACCTTACACGTCGATAGCAGTGGTTGGCTGGCCATATCAGGTGACCCTGGATTACTAGCCGCTGGCCGCGCTGCCTCATCATTCTGTCTCTGATGACGCTAGGGAAGAGCTGCCGCTGGTCAGGAAAGCGTTAGGTGTTCTATTAGCTTACTGTTAGGCCAGGATTGATTCTCAAAGAACCCAACAGCCCTTCTTAGGGCTACAATACGTTCTACTTTTTTTTATTTTATTTGCATCTTTTACCATTTTGTGAGGAATAGCAGGGGGCCTTGCTACCGTTGTGTTTAGCCTTATGTGGCACACATATCCATAGCAAAGACCGAAGTGGGAAAAGAGAAATTCAGGAGGGGTTGGATTTCTATTAGGCATAACTCAGTGTCACTCTCATCTGGCATAGTCAGTGTGTTTCCTTTGATACTTGGCTAGAAAATAGCCATCGAGATAATACAAACAGCTTCTTAGCAAGTCCGGTGATCTAATAGCGTTTCATATATTTGATTATCTGGTTGATCCTGCTGGTTGGCTGTAGTTTCTGCAGTGCATGTATTGCCCATTCTGAGTCATTTTGTAGTGAGACGTGCGACCGCTGTGTTCTGCGCTTAGTGGACGCACATATCCATAGCAATGCGAAGTTGGAAAATTCGTAGGGGTTGGATTTCTAGTTAGGCCAATAACTCATGTCCTCTCTCAACTGGCATAGTTATGTGTGCTATCCTGTGATACTTGGTTAGAAAATACGCCATGGAGAACAAAACAGCTTCTTGAAGCTACAGTAGCGTGTCTTATATTTATTTGTGTGATCGCTGGTGGCTGTAGTTTGCTGCAGTGCATGATTGCCAAATTCTGAGCAATTGGTATGAGACTTGCGACCGCTGTGTGTCTGCGCTTTTGTGGCGCACATATCATCAGCAAAGGCCGAAGTGGCAAATCAGTAGGGGTTGGGATTTCTATTAGGCCAAAACTCAGTGTCACTCATATCGGGCCATCAGTGTGTGCTGTCCTTTGATACTGTGGCTAGAACAATAGCCATAGGAGAATAAAACAGTCTTATCTGAAGCGACAGTAGACGTTCATCTAGTATGTGATTTCTGGTTGATCTGCTGGTGGCTTGTAGTTTCTGCAGTGCATGTACTTGCATTCTGAGCAATTTTGTAGTGAGACTTGCGACACGCTTGTGTCTGACGCTTCTGGCGGCACTATCCATAGCAAAGAGCAAGTGGGCAAAATAGTTCTAGGGTGGGGTTCTAGTTAGGCAAGAACTCATGTTACTCATCGGCTCGTATCTGCATAGTATGTTGCTTCCATTTGTACTTGGCTAAAATAGCATAGACATGGATAGGATTGTTTGGTTTTAAAAACTCAAAAAAAAAAACAAACAAAAAAAAAAAACAAAACACAAAAAAAACAAACAAAAAAAAAAAGATAAAAAAAAAAAAAAAGTTATAACTCTCATAGTTTAAAAAGTTTAACCCGAGGGGCAGGGGTAGAGGACCGAGGGTCGGGTGACCGTGGGCGTCCACCCCGCAACTACTGCAGGGGTCAGAGGCCGTGGTACCTGGCGGGGTGAGACACCACCCTGCTGATGAGGAGCAGCTGGGAACGCGCAGAGCTACAATCCCTGTGTCATGTCTGAATTATGACTCGTGGTTAAGAGCCTTGTTGAGGAAGAAACAGAACATGGAACAGGTGATGTGCTGGATTGTGACGAATGCGGTTCAGCATTTGTCCGCACAGTAGACTTCCACCGCAGTCCCACCAACTGTCACCGAATCCACACTCCTCCAGCCGCACCGCCCTCCCACCCCAGTCTGGCCCCTCCCAGGAAATTTGGCATTTGAACCGCAACATACTTGAGGAACTGTTTTCTGAGACCCTTCCCCACAGTCACAAGCCACTGTCTCGTGCTGCTGAGCAATTTCCGTGCCCAGTTTCCAACCAGTCACATCTGTGGTGAGTGATGGACCTTTCTGTGACGTCAGTGGAGTGTGTAAAGAGTGTCCCGCGATGAGGAGACACGGTTGTCAGACAGTGGGGGAAGTGTTGTCGAAAGGCAGGAGTCCGGTGTGGTGAGCGGACGAGGGATCGAGGATGAAATAGTACATACAGACCCAGCTGGGTTAGAGGCCGGGTTGAAACACAGTTGCTTCTGAGACGGAGGAGAGTCCTCGACCTGAACAGTTTGGAAGAGGCGGTGGTGGGCCAGACGGAGAGCGGGCCCATCTGTGCTACGCACTGTCAGCTAGTGACTCCCGTGGTGAGGTCTCTGGGCGAGGCCTAGATCTTCAGAAGGTGTAGGTTCCTTTAGGAAACACGGATGACCGACGACTGTGTGTGCAATTTGCCAAACCAGGCTCAGCAGGTGTTCCACCCACTAGCTTTAACTGCACCAGTGCTCAGGCATATGAGGACTGCAGCAACCCCACTCAGTGGCAACAATCCCGTTCAACGCTCCTCCGTGCACACCACTGCTCCTTCCCCTGTTCCGCTGCTAGTCGCCCCCTGCCCCGGACCCCCTGCACAAAAACCCCGTCGCGCCTCCACGATCCTCCACAACAATCCACCGAGCTTCCTCTTCCATACCAGACCTGGAGCGGAAACTCAAATATAGTCAACCCACCCCACCCCCCCCCACTCCCAAGCCCTTACTGTGCACATCCCAGAATTGCTTAGCCTGGAAGATGCTGCACTATAGGCATGGAGACCGAGGCCTTTCGCACCTCATGGCGCGGCCCGCCCTTGGGGTATCCGTCCCCCAGCCGCCACTACTTTCCCGATGTGCCTTCCCCAAATCCCTTCACCCCACGATGTCAGACAACAGCAAATCCGTGCCCTGCCAACGCCGTTTCTGACAGGTCCACACCTGACCACGGACACGTGGACGAAGTGCTGCCGCAGGCAACTATAATCGCTGACTGCACTTGGGTTACCCTTGGTGGAGCCTGGGACCCGTGTCTGAACCCTGGGCTGTGGCTCATACCTGCCGACGCCGCGGATTGCGGCCTACCCTCGGTCCAGTGTTTTCAGGCCTACTATGGCCATCCTCCTCCTCCCCCCCCTCCTCCCCCTCCCCCTTCCGAACTACCATCCGTGGCACGGCAACCATCAGTCGGTAGCGCTAGGCCAGCAGCAGTGCCGTCGTAAGCGACAGCAGCGGTGCTCAAACTGCTGACCTAGCGACAAAGGCACACCGCCCAGGATCATTACAGGCATCACGCGCATACTGATCTGTGGCGGCACCGCTGAGACCTCAAGCCGGAATGGTGTGTGTCAACGGCCCGGACCTGGTGGCGGCTCTGCAACTCGCAGACTGACACATTGCCATGCCTGGCACATGTGTTAAATTGATAGTGCAGCGTTTCCTCCTCAAGACCTAACCCCATCGTCTGATTTGCTCACGAAGGTGCGCCGCCTCCTGTGCTCATTTCAGGAAGTCCCAGCCCGATGCTGACCACTCCATGGCATCGCAGCGCCGCCTCCAACTGCCGCTCCCCGACTGTTGGCGACTTGCCCACGAGGTGGAATTCAGCACTGACCATGTTAGCCAGAGTTTACCAGCAGCGGCAGAGCCGATTTTATACTGCCATATTCAACTTTCCACCGACTGTAGTGCAGGTCAGTCAGCTTCCTCAAGTCTACAATGAAGTGGACGTGGATGTCGATATCTGTCAGGTGCTGATTACCTTTGAGGAGTTCAGCACAGATGTCGTGGCGATGCCGCCATCATCAGCCTCCACATCCCGCGCTTGGCCTGTTTAAAAAACTCTGCCTGTCAGCATGAATCGGAACTTTTGCGCTCGTCCAATAGACGGGGAGATATTCCCTTGTTTTGAGAGCCAAAGCACCCTGAGGTCTGTTTCTTTCTCAGCGCATATCGGATGGGTGTAGGTGGAGGAGGCTGAGGAGGGAAGAGGAGGAGAATGTTGGCTGGACACAAAGGGGACCATTCACTTGTTTCATCGTGATGGCAGAGAGAGGAGTTGGAGAGGGAATGGACAGTCATGCCAGTGAGGGGAGTGAATTCTTACCGCTTTGGTACTCTGGCACATATGGCCGATTTCATGCTTAGGGGCTGCCTATCCGCGTGACCCTCGCTTTTTGTCAAAGAATTTATTCCATCGACCGATTACTGGTGTTCACTCTCCTGGACCCACGGTACAAGCAAATCTTCGCCACTCTCATCCCGGGAGGAAGGAATTGTGAGAATACATGAATACCACGGCCCTGGTGCACAAGCGAAACAGTATTTCCTTCTGACAGCGCTAGCGCAGAGTTCGTATGTTCTGCGCAATAACGGAGAGTAGGGCGAGCATGGGCAGCTTGTCGCACTGGCAATGTACCTTTACAAGGCTTTTGCCAGCTTTAGTCACCACTCAAGACACTGTCACCTTTCCCCTCCTCGTGCAAAAGGGGATAGGGCTGATCTTTTACAGAAAGAGGTGAAGGGGTACAGTAGCTGACATACCATCGTCCTAAATGACACACAGCTCCTCAACTTACTGGGTTGCAAAGCTGGACATTTGGCACGAGAACTGTGGCGCTGTTACGCTCTTGGAGTTTCTTGCCTGCCCCCTCCGCTAGCGTCTTGTCCGAGCCGGGTTTCATGCCAGCTGGGTTTTGGGGGAGGCCCAGCATCACCTATAGCGTACCCCTGTCGACTGACACGCTGACATGCTGACGCTTATCACATGAATCAGGCTGGATTTCTCAGAATTTCCAATCTCCTCCAGTTGAAGGAAGCTCAAACCTGATAATTTATCCACTCCTCCTCCTCCCCCCTCATTTTCCTCTCTCCTCCTCTTTGTACATTAAAGCGAGGAAAATGGCTATTTTGACAGGGCCCACGCCTTGCTATAAGTACTTCCATGGCATTTAATTTTTTCTGGAGGGCCACCTACCGTCCCTCTGGTTTGAAACATTTTTTTGTGAGTGCCACATACAGGCCTCAATCTATTCCCTTTTTCTGGAGGGCGCACCTACCCGGTCCTCTGTTTTCAAAATTTTTGGACGTCCCTACAGGCACTCATCTATTCCATTTTACTGCGGCCACCTACCTGCTCCTCTGGTTTGAAACATTTTTGGGACTTGCCACATACAGGCACTCAATCTATTCCATTACTGCAGGCACCCTATCCTGCCTTCCTCTGTTGAACAATTTTTGGGACTGCCACATCAGGCACTCAATCTATTCCATTTTACTGGGGCCACCGCCGCTCCTCTGTTTTGAAACATTTTTGACTGCCACATACAGCCCTCATCTAATCCCATTTTACTGGAGGGCACCTACCTGCTCCTCTGGTTGAAAAATTGTTTGGGACTGACACATTACAGGCACTATCCGAATTAAATTGTCTCCATAGCAGGCCTCCACAACGTTTGCTCCATTGCTGACCTTTCCAAAAAGTCGTGTCCATATGCTGCCTCCATACATCGTCCTTTATGCAAACGAGGTGTGTCAGGCAGAATTTGGGTTGTTTTCATGGATTCCCACATCAAGTTGTTAACGTTTGTCCGCCACCCTGCTGTGTGTTCCACAAAATATCTGGCAACGTTTTACCATTTAGGGATATTATTTCAGCGCTTCTTGCCGCATCTGTTTACATTCCCCTCACCCCCCGGCATATCCTAAACTTATAGAACGCTACTGACAGCTTGATCCTTATACAAAGGGTTCTTAGAATGCCTGTTTGGGTAGTAGCCAGAAGCAGGGCTTGGATTGGCGAAATGCTCCCTGCAGCGTGCACTCCAGCCTCCAGCGTCATCACGTGCGCTGCTTCTTGCGCACTCTGTTTTACATTCCCCTCACCTGCGCCCATATTCCCAAACTTAAGAACGCTAACTACACTTCCACTTTGGTGCAGCTGGACCGTGGAGTCTGACCCTTGGTGCTTGGTCTAACTGCCGAACCAGAGAATTGCCGTGGGTGCCTACTCGGACCCAGGAAGTTTCAAGGCCTATATACTACCTCCTCCCACCCGACCTCCTCCCCTCCTCCTCCTCCGAATTACCATCTGGATGGCGCCATCAGTCGTAAGCTCTAGTGCACGCGCGCATTGCCGTCGCGTAAGCGACAAGCAGCGGTGCTAAGAAACTGCTGAGCCTAGTCGATAAAAGGGCAGCACCGCCCCCAAGAGCTATTACAGGGCAGTTCCACATCAAAGTTGTGAACTTTGTCGCACCCTGCCTGTGTAATCCACAATATACTTGCACACTTCTACATTTAGGGATATTATTTCAGTTCGCTCTTGCGCAATCTGTTTTAATTCCCCTCAACCCCGCCATAGTCCTAACTCTATAAGAAACGCTACTACACTTGATCTATACCAAAGGTTCTTAAAAGTGGCTGTTTGGGGATAGCCTATAGACATGGGCTTGATTGGCGAAACAGCTTCGCCTTAGCACCGGAGCTCCAGCTCCACTGCCAAGATCCAACTAACATAGTTTTTAACTGCGCACCCTTTAATCTACTACTAGTTCACTGCCTCCATACATGGTCCCCTATCAACGAGCTGTGTCAGGCAGAATTTTGGTTGTTTTCAATGGCTTCCATGTTAACTTTGTCGCCACCCCGGCTGTGTATCCACAATAAATATACTGGCAAACTTTTATCATGTACCGATATTATTTAGCGCTTCTTGCTCACTCTCCTTTGGTTCCTCTCTGCCATCCCATTGGTTTGAAGCCTGAGTCCCATTTAGTGGATGTCGCCATGACACTCTCTAGCCTGCTGCCGCTGCCTCTGCATGCCGTCACCTATAGTGTCAGGGTCAATTATTGGATTTTTTAGAGTGCTATCTAGCTTCATTCTGTCACTCTGTCATGGCCATGCTGTTGCCCATAATTTTGGCATAATGGTGCGATTAGGCAGCCTCAGAGGCATCCATGCATGCTGCCCCTGGTGTTTCCATCCTTTTCTGAGGTTCCCAGGTGTTTGGCCAAGCTTCCCTGTGCAGAGCCTTGGTCCCCTTGAAAAATGCTCGAGTCTCCCATTGACTTCAATGGGGTTCGTTATTCGAGACGAGCACTCGAGCATCGGGAAAAGTTCGTCTCGAATAACGAGTACCCGAGCATTTTAGTGTTCGCTCATCTCTAATTATAAACTTTATCATGTACCTTATCTGTTAAGTGTGAGTGAAGTCTTGGATAGAAAGCTGCCTTCAAGCTCATTTCATCTACCTAACTTTTCAGTGCATGTGACATAAAGTACCTTACAAGGACCCATGCATACAACCAAGATAACATTCTGTACAATATTAAAATTTTACCGAACTTTAATACAGCCCTAATAAAAGTGATTGTTCCTATGCATACTGGATGTTGCTTTACAGAGAGATTTCACAGTAAATATTGTGTAATGTTATGCTGTGGTGAAATACTGACGCACACAGTACACCACCACATTACTGACCTGGTTCATACCAAGAGCAGATTTGCTTTTACAATTGCTTTAATGAATCATTGGGCTCCTGGAGAACAGGATGTTTTTTCCATTGTTATTATTGGTGAAGACATACACCTAATCATCAAGATTGATTCTATTGTTATTAATTCTCCTATATATTCGATCAGAAGCACAATGCGATTCCTGAGACATCCAAAGTTGGAACTATGTTTAAAAGAGACAGAACAGATAGGATTTTCTTTAAAATTTAAAATATGTCTATTTTATTTTGGTTAGCAAAAAATCTTTTTTTTCTCACACTAAAATTATAAAATTGTTTGAGGAAGAGCAGTGATAACATCCATTTTTCTCTATTGGAGACTGCTACTCAGATCAAAGCTCCTGAAATGTGCTTTCAGGCTATCAAGCCAGGAGGTAGAATAACACGTGCATCAAAGAATCTGTGTGAAAGGCTTTGTTATGCACTGTGGATGGATGACATTCAGCTTCTTGAGAAACTGCTACATCCTGCACCATTAGAATAATTATACTGTTTAATTTATGCACAATTGCCAAAGTGTAATCCTGGTTTGATGAATTCAATAGAGATAAAATACAATACAAACCCACTAAATAAAGTGAAGTCAATAAGGACGTAAATATTACTTAATACAAATATTTATTGACAATACCCAAAATAAAAAAATCTCTATTCATGTTTGTCCAAACTGCTGGCAGCCTTTACCTAGATGTACTGGGGCTCATTTATTATTTGTATCAAGGGTCTTTTTCTGGTGCACAAATAGAGCAGGTTTTTAGACTTTGATTTTAGGTTGTGTTGCAAGGACATCTACCAACAGTTTAACCCCTTAAAGCTGAAGCCACTTTTCACCTTCCTGACGCGGCCCATTTTTTCAAATCTGAAAACTATAAGCAGTTATAACTTCGGAAGGCGTTTACAAATTGCTCCAGAAAATTTGATACCCAATTTCTCCTGAGTGCGCCAATACATGCCAGGGCATTGAAAGGAAGCTGCGCCATTAAGAGCACTGTCACTTTTTAATGTTTATACAACCTTTTTTTTTTGGCAATTTGGACAAATAAGAGCTTATTTTCAGCGGCATTGAATGCACTTTACAAATACTTCATTTTAGTTGGTCATTAGCTTATTGATGAGATTTTATTAACTCTTAAATGTATCTAGGGAAAGAAAATCGTCAATTTTGGTTTCCTTTCTTCATGTATTTTTTGGGGGGCACGCATTGCCCCGATCCGCCACCTTCACGCCAGTGAAGCTAGTTAGAAAGGTAATAATTGTTTAAACATTTTTTTTTCATTTTTATTTTGGGTTAAAAGTGGAAAAAGGGCTTTTGTAATTTATAGTAATTTTTTTTAAATTTTCAAATGAACTCAAAATGAACATTATTAATGAATTCCCTATTTTGATTCAGTTGTTTGATATATAATATATATGGTCCTGGGCAAACAGGGCGACTATGGCGATGTTTTTTGTTGTGTAGCGGGAGATTTTCTTTTTTATTAGATGGGGAAATGTCATTGTATTTTTATATGAATATGAATATTTAGTACTATTTTGTGTGTGTCTGTGTTTTCACTTTATATATCTCCATAAAAGACCCCTGGGGCACATTTGCCCATTTTTTTTTTTTTAATTTTACTTTATTTTTTTTCTATTTTTTTCTATGAGAGCCCCAGTTACAGTGCAAAGGACCACCTGTGACTGGGGATTCTGTTCAGAGCTGGACTGTGTCTAATTAGACCCAGCAGCTCTGTTTAACCCCTTTAGATCCGGTGGTCATGTGACCCCCAAGTCTATGGAGCCAACAGCAAGGCCGTGCCGGCTCTGCTCCTCTCTGCATCACGTTCATTCAGCGCAATGTTGTGAGGAGCGGAGAAGGGCGAAGCGGTAACGAACACCCGGAGACCAGGTCTTGCTTACGCAGCTAGTGCAGGAGCAGTAGAAAATGCAGCGACGTCCGAGGTTATAGCTTACATGTTTATGATTTTATTTGTTGATTTATTTATATATCAGTGCCAGGAGAAAGACATTTCGCCATGTACCTCATAACGGATTAAACATGACATAATTCCTTTACAGTGTAGTTTACAAAAAAATGTAAATGGATAAAAATACACAGGTATCTTTGATTCATAAACAGTTATAACATACTAGCAGAGAGATCTTGTTTGTTTAATTAAACAAGATAGTGCCTCCTTTTCATTAATGTGAATTCCTAAGACGGTTCCTAAATATCTGTGCCATATCATGTGACCCTGTACATGCAAAAAGCATGCGTACCATCATTAGCAGTGTAGGGGAAAATTGCAAGGACCAAGATGTCAATTCTGGTCCTGCGCAGTTTATTCCTACTAATAGTGGCTGCCATTTTAGAAATGGGAACTAAAGTGTAGCGATGTATTTTATCAAAGACAAACAGATCTTTAGTATTATGTCAAATAACAAGAGCTCCTAACTGTGCTGTGGTTAGGTAAATAAATCAACCAACCAACCAGATATCAAACATGTCTGCAATTAGCTTTATTGTTAATCCAATTGTCACAAAGAGACCAAAAACATTTTTGGCTGGAGTTACAATTATAAAATATACAGTTCCAGCTTACAGTCATGGCCAAAAGTTTTGAGAATGATACAAATGTTAATTTTTACAAAGTCTACTGCATCAGGTTTTATAATGGTAAGTTGCATATACTCCAGAATGTTATAAAGAGTGATCAGCTTAACAGCAATTAATTGCAAAGTCAATATTTGCCTAGAAAATGAACTTTTCCCCCAAAACACATTTCAACTTAATTGCAGGCCTGCCTTAAAAGGAGCAGCTAACATCGTTTCAGTGATTGCTCCATTAACACAGGTGTGGGTGTTGATGAGGACAGGTCTGGAGATCAATCTGTCATGATTAAGTAAGAATCACACCACTGGAGACTTTAAAAGGAGGCTGGTGCTTGGCATCATTGTTTCTCTTCTATTAACCAAGGTTATCTCTAAAGAAAAACGTGCAGTTATCATTCCACTGCACAAAACTGTCCTAACAGGGAAGAGTATCGCAGCTACAAAGATTGCACCTCAGTCAACAATATATCATATCATGAAGAAATTCAGGGAAAGAGCTTCCATTGTTGCCAAAAAGGCTCCAGGGCGGCCAAGAAGGACCAGCAAGCGCCAGGACCATCTCTTAAAAGTGTTTCAGCTTCGGAATCGGGCTACTAGCAGTGCATATTTTGCTCAGGAATGGCAGCAGGCAGGTGTGAGTGCATCTGCACACACTGTGAGTCTGAGACTCTTGGACCAAGGCTTGGTGTCAAGGAGGGCAGAAAAGAAGCCAGAAAAAACATCAGGGACAGACTGATATTCTGCAAAAGGTACAGGGAGTGGACTGCTGAGGACTGGGGTGAAGTCATCTTCTCTGATGAATCCCCTTTCCGATTGTTTGGAACATTTGGAAAACAGCTTGTTTGGAGAAGACAAGGTGAGCGATACCACCATTCTGGTCTCATGCCAACTGTAAAGCATGCTGCAACCATTCATGTGGGGGGTTGCTTCACAGCCAAGGGAATCGGCTCTCTCACAGTCTCGCAAGGCAGTCTTGCCTAAAAACACATCCGTGAATAAAGAATGGTACCAGAATGTCCTCCAAGAACAACTTCTCCCAACCGTCCAAGAGCAGTTTGGTGATCAACAATGCCTTTTCCAGCATGATGGAGCACCTTGCCATAAAGCAAAGGTGATAACTAAATGGCTCAGGGAACAAAACATAAAGATTTGGGTCCATGGCCTGGAAACTCCCCGGATCTTAATCCCATTGAGAACTTGTGGTCAATCATCAAGAGACGGGTGGACAAACAAAAAACAACAAATTGTGACAGAATGCAAGCATTGATTGTGAAAGAATGGACTGCTATCAATCAGGATTTGGTCCAGAAGTTGATTGAGAACATGCCAGGGAGAATTGCAGAGGTCCTACAGAAGAAGGGTCAACGCTGCAAATATTGACTTGCTGCATTAACTCATTCTAACTGTCAATAAAAGCTTTTGTTACTCATAATTTGATTGCACTTGTATTTCTGTATGTGATAAAAACATCTGACAAACACACATAAAAACCACATTGGCCTAATTATATTAAAACTGATGCAGTGTGTATTTGTTTTCTTTGCACTTTCCTTGTGTAACTTGCACCACATTATTTAATAGTGTTGCAGGCTTGTGGTTGATCCGGTCAGTTTTCAGGATGTGCAAACAGCTGCACCTATTTTTTCTATACCTTGCTTCATTCTGTTGCAACAGATTTGTTTTGCATATCAGTAATAAGTGTGCTGCAAATTAGGAACACACACTCTGTGCCGTACATGTACAAACACTAGTGTCTACTAACATTGTATGAAGAAGACTCATGGAGAGAGCCCTCATCATACAGAGGTGGGGTTTGCTGCATATTGCAGTAAACACCCACGTCTAATACCCAAGTCTGTGCTAGCAATAACCGCTGGTATTAGCACGTTCTGTCACTATCTGTCATGGCAATGCTGTTGCCTAATTTGGGCGAATGTGGTGATTAGGCAGCCTCAGAGGCATCCATGCATGCTGCCCCTGCTGTTCCTCCTGTCCATTTCCGTGGTGTTTCCATCCTTTTCTGAGGTTCCCAGTGTTTTTTGGCCACTTCCCTGCAGCCTTGGTCCCCTTGAAAAATGCTCGGTCTCCCATTGACTTCAATGGGGTTCGTTATTCGAGACGACACTCGAGCATCGGGAAAAGTTGCTTCTCAATAACGAGTTCCCGAGCATTTTAGTGTTCGCTCATCTCTAATTATAAACTTACTGTACCTTATCTGTTAATGTGTGAGTGAAGTCTTGGATAAAAGCTGCTCCTTCAAGCTCTTTCACTACCTACCTTTTCAGTGCATTGGACATAAGTGTACCTTAAAGGACCCATGCATCAACCAAGTAACATTCTGTACATTTAAAATTTTACCGAACTTTAATACAGCCCTAAAAAATTGTTCCTGCTGCTGGATTTTGCTTTACGAGAGATTTCACAGTAAATATTGTGTTAATGTTTATGCTGTGTGAAATACTGACGCCACAGTAACCCCCACATTACTGACCTGGTTCATACCAAAGCAGATTGGCTTGTACACAATTGCTTTAATGAATCATTGGGCTCCTGGAAACAGGATTTTTTTTTCCATTGTATTATTGGGTGAACATACACCTAATCATCAAGATTGATTCTATTGTTATTAATTCTCCTATATATAGATCAGAAGCACAATGCGATTCCTGGCATCCAAAGTTGGAACTATGTTTAAAAGAGACAGAACGATAGGATTTTCTTTAAAATTAAAATATGTCTTTTATTTTGGTTAGCCAAAAAATCTTTTTTTTCTCTCACACTAAAATTATAAAATGTTTGAGGAGAGCAGTGATAACATCCATTTTTCCTCTGATTGGGACTGCTTACTCAGTTCAAAGCTCCTGAAATGTGCGTTCAGGCTATCAAGCCAGGAGGTAGAATAACCACGTGCATCAAAAGATCTGTGGTGAAGGCTTTTGTTATGCACTGTGGATGGATGACATTCAGCTTCTTGAGAAACTGCTACATCCTGCACCATTAGAATAATTATACTGTTTAATTTATGCACAATTGCCAAGTGTAATCCTGGTTTGATGAGATTCATAGAGATAAAATACAATACAAACCCACTAATAAAGTGAAGTCAATAGGACGTAAATATTACTCAATACAAATATTTATTGACAATACCCAAATAAAAAAAATCTCTATTCATGTTTGTCCAAACTGCTGGCAGCCTTTACCTAGATGTACTGGGGCTCATTTATTTTTGTATCAAGGGTCTTTTTCTGGTGCACAAATAGAGCAGGTTTTTAGACTTGATTTTAGGTTGGTTGCAGGACAGTCTACCACAGTTTAACACCCTTACAGCTGAAGCCACTTTTCACCTTCCTGACGCGGCGCCCAATTTTTTCAAATCTGAAACATAAGCGTTATACTTCGGAAGGCTTTTACAAATTGCTCCAGAAAATTTGATACCCATTTCTCCTGAGATTTTCCTGATGCGCCATACTGCCAGGCATTGAAAGGAACTGGCCCATTAAAGCACTGTCACTTTTAATGTTTATAACAACTTTATTTTTTGCACTTTGGACATATGAGGGCTTATTTTCAGCGACATTAAATGCACTTTACAAATACTTCATTTTAGTTGGTCATTAGCTTATTGATGAGATTTTATTAAACTTATGTTTGGGAAAGAAAATCTCAATTTTGGTTTCCTTCTTCATGTATTTTTTGGGGGGCACGCATTGCCCCTACCGCCACCTTCACTCACGCCAGTGAACTAGTTAGAAGGTAATAATTGTTTAAACATTTTTTTTTCATTTTTATTTTGGGTTAAAAGTGGAAAAAGGGCTTTTGAATTTATAGTAATTTTTTTAAATTTTCAAATGAACTCAATGAACATTATTAATGAATTCCCTATTTTGATTCAGTTGTTTGATATATAATATATATGGTCCTGTGGCAACGGGCACTATGGCGATGTTTTTGTTGTGTAGCGGGAGATTTTTCTTTTTATTTGAGGGGAAATGTCATTGTATTTTATATGAATATGAATATTTAGTACTATTTTGTGTGTGTCGTGTTTTTCACTTTATATATCTCCATAAAAGACCCCTGGGGCACATTTGCCCATTTTTTTTTTTTAATTTTACTTTATTTTGTTTCTATTTTTTTCTATGAGACCCCATTGTTCAGTGCAAAGGACCACCTGTGACGGGGGATTCTGTTCAGAGCTCTGGACTGTGTCTAATTAGACCCAGCACTCTGTTTAACCCCTTTAGATCCGGTGGTCATGTGCCCCCAGTCTGGAGCCACCAACGCCCGTGCCGGCTCTGCTCCTCTCTGCATCACGTTCATTCACGCAATGTTGTGAGGAGCGGAGAGGGGGCGAAGCGGTAACGAACACCGCGGAGACCAGGTCTTGCTTACGCAGCTAGTGCAGGAGCAGTAGAAAATGCAGCGACGTCCGAGGTTATAGCTTACATGGTTTATGATTTTATTTGTTGATTTATTTATATATCAGTGCCAGGAGAAAGACATTTCGCCATGTAACCTCATAACGGATTAAACATGACATAATTCCTTTACATTGTAGTTTACAAAAATGTAAATGGATAAAAATACAGGTATCTTTGATTCATAAACATTATAACATACTAGCAGAGAGATCTTGTTTGTTTTTAATTAAACAAGTAGTGCCTCCTTTTCATTAATGTGAATTCCTAAGACGGTTCCTAAATATCTGTGCCATTCATGTGACCCTGTACATGCAAAAAGCATGCGTACCATCATTAGCAGTGTAGGGGAAAATTGCAAGGACCAAGATGTCAATTCTGGTCCTGCGCAGTTTATTCCACTAATAGTGGCTGCCATTTTAGAAATGGAACTAAAGTGTAGCGATGTATTTTATCAAAGACACACAGATCTTTGTATTGTGTCAAATAACAAGAGCTCCTAACTGTGCTGTGTTAGGTAAATAATCAACCAACCACCAGATATCACATTCTGCAATTAGCTTTATTGTTAATCCAATTGTCACAAAGAGACCAAAACCATTTTTGCTGGAGTTAACAATTATAAAATATACAGTTCCAGCTTACAGTCATGGCCAAAAGTTTGAGAATGATACAAATGTTAATTTTTACAAAGTCTACTGCATCAGGTTTTATAATGGTAAGTTGCATATACCCAGAATGTTATAAAGAGTGATCAGCCTTAACAGCAATTAATTGCAAAGTCATATTTTCCTAAAAATGAACTTTTCCCCCACAAACCATTTCAACTTAATGCAGGCCTGCCTTAAAAGGAGCAGCTACCCATCGTTTCATGTTGCTGCTCCATAACACAGGTGTGGGTGTTGATGAGGACAGGTCTGGAGATCAATCTGTCATGATTAAGTAAGAATCACACCACTGGAGAACTTTAAAAGGAGGCTGGTGCTTGGCATCATTGTTTTCTCTTCTATTAACCAGGTTATCTCTAAAGAAAAACGTGCAGTTATCATTCCACTGCACAAAACTGTCCTAACAGAAGAGTATCGCGCTACAAGATTGCACCTCAGTCAACAAATATTCATACTGAAGAAATTCGGGAAAGAGCTTCCATTGTTGCCAAAAAGGCTCCAGGCGGCCAAGAGGACCAGCAAAGCGCCAGGACCATCTCTTAAAAGTGTTTCAAGCTTCGGAATCGGGCTACTAGCATTGCATATTTTGCTCAGGAATGGCAGCAGGCAGGTGGTGAGTGCATCTGCACACACTGTGAGTCTGAGACTCTTGGACCAAGGTCTTGGTGTCAAGGAGGGCAAGAAAATAACCAGAAAAAACATCAGAGGACAGACTGATATTCTGCAAAGGTACAGGGATGGACTGCTGAGGACTGGGGTGAAGTCATCTTCTCTGATGATCCCCTTTCCGCATTGTTTGGAACATTTGAAAACAGCTTGTTTGGAGAAGACAAGGTGAGCGATACCACCATTCGGTCTCATACATGCCACTGTAAAGCATGCTGCAACCATTCATTGTGGGGGGTTGCTTCACAGCAAGGGAATCGGCTCTCTCACAGTCTCGCAAGGCAGTCCTTGCCTAAAACACACTCCGTGAATAAAGAATGGTACCAGAATGTCCTCCAAGAACAACTTCTCCCAACCGTCCAAGAGCATTTTGGTGATCAACAATGCCTTTTCCAGCATGATGGAGCACCTTGCCATAAAGCAAAGGTGATAACTAATGGCTCAGGGAACAAAACATAAAGATTTGGGTCCATGGCCTGGAAACTCCCCGGATCTTAATCCCATTGAGAACTTGTGGTCAATCATCAAGAACGGGTGACAAACAAAAAACAACAAATTGTGACAGAATGCAAGCATTGATTGTGAAAGAATGGACTGCTATCAAAGGATTTGGTCCAGAAGTTGATTGAGAACATGCCAGGGAGAATTGCAGAGGTCCTACAGAAGAAGGGTCAACGCTGCAAATATTGACTTGCTGCATTAACTCATTCTAACTGTCAATAAAGCTTTTGTTACTCATAATTTGATTGCACTTGTATTTCTGTATGTGATAAAAACATCTGACAAACACACATAAAAACCAGAAGGCAACAGATCATGTGAAAATATAATATTTGTGTCATTCTCAAAACTTTTGGCTATGACTGTACATACAACTTCAACTTAAGAACAAACCTACAGAGCCTATCTTGTACATGACGTGGGAACTGCCTTTACTTCAACAGATGATTGTATTGTTATTAAAAATAGGATGCCTGGCAGACACTAAAATAATCCTCCCCCCAAATGATAGTTTGACTAGATTCCATTATGTTAACAGATATTGTTCCTTCACTTTGAATACTCGGTTGTTGTATGCAACATAAAAAATATATACCTTGTTTATAAATGTTTATTCAGACATTTTTTTCATATACAAATCTTATCGGTGATTTTTGTGGATACCGTACTGACCCATTGTTTTTAAATGCCTATTCCCCAGTGTATAACTATGTTAATAAACTCAAGGCTTACTTTATACTGTAATTGTCTACATTCTAGGTTGTGACACTGAAGTTCAGTGGTTCATTATCATTTTGAGGGAATGACACTAAAGGACAAAATCATGTTACCAGGGTCTTTTCAAGCTGAATAGAACATAAATCCATTGTTGTCAGGAACAGTTATTTCTCCACTGCTCCATTTCTTGTACATTGCCACAACAAGTCTTTCAGTAGCAATTATATTGTCTCTTGTATACACCTTATCTTTCTTAAGATTGTGAATGCAGGCACATAAAATACAAAGTGTATTCATATACAAAAGGGGGTAAAGTAGGGATTGTTACAGTTCAGAAACAAATATTATGAGTCAATGAACAATGACACACACTAGATTAAAAAACCTGTACACAAACTATATAACTAATAAACCACCAACATGCACAACATATCATCAATCGTAATACCAATTTCGCAGGTACAACAATAAGAAGTGGAGGTGTGCACTCCCATTATTGGTAATTTTGTATCTGCCTCGATAAAAGTAAGTGTTCTCTCTATATTTGGGTGTCTTGATATCTAAGCGCATTTGCTACTGCTTACATTGCTGTAAGGGGCGCGATCCTAGACATATAAAAAGTGGTTACTGCAGGTCTCGGAGTACGGCCGCCCACTTTAATGATAAAAAATATTGCTGCCTTTTAATCCGGCTGACAACCCCAGCCAGCTAATACCACTACATTGTACTGTGTTTACTATGGTAACCTGTAACTATCTGCCCCTCTGGCATAAGTTACCACCTCACCATGCACTAGACCTGGTCATGGGGTGGAGCTTGTTGCTCGTCTGAGTAATGAGATAATGAAGTTCAGCTTTTTCAGCACAAGGTGGGTGTGTGATGTTTGAGGAGGGGGAGGATATGCAACTTTTAACAGAGAGTGTGGTTTTCATCTCTGTCTGACATCTAGGGATCATTAGCCAGACTTCCTAACCTGGGTTCCCTGGGAGGTGAATCTGGATTAATCCGGACACACTTTATGACAAACCCCACAACAGGGCTGTGTTTGTCAAAATATGTTGTGAATTATTGCTGAATCCACCGGTGTACCCTCTGAATCCTTCAAGGAAGAAATGTGTCAGAGTGGGGGAATGCGAGTAGTTTGTGTGTTAGGACAAAGGTACATGGTATCATCCTTGTAAGAGCGGGATTAATCCTGTGGTGGCTAGGGAGAGTAGATTCTGATTTTACTTACCCATCCCAATACCTGATGGCCTATGGATTACATACTTCTCCTCGCCATTTGATTACCGGGTACTTCCACTGATGCGACAATTGGACTGGTAAGTAGAGATGAGCGAGTATACTCGTCCGAGCTTGATGCTCGGTCGAGTATTAGCATACTCGGACCGGCTCGTTGATCGGACGAGTATTTGCCCTGCTCGATAACGAGCATTTAATTTTAAAAAAAAAAGTGAAAAAAATACAATTAAAACATTTAATTTAATCATTTAATTGAAGAACACAGTGAAAGAACACAGTGCAGAATAGATTGCAGATGTTCTGCAATCTGTTCCGGAGACACGCGTGCAGAACGGTGTTCTCCACAATAGTATTTAAAGATAACGATAACTTTATTGATCCCCGTGAGGGGAAATTACTTTGTACATAAGTCTTGCTGGTTACATGGTTATAAACATACATATACACATACATAACACTGTTCATGATCACTGTCCGCGGATCCGTGGTGCCGGCTCTTTAAGCAGCCATTTGAGACAACCGCCTGGATACTTGTACAATATTCAAGAATTAGGGTATGAGGGTAAAGGAAGGGGGGATTACTGTAGGACTTTTGCTAGTACTGGGAACTTACATTTCAGCAGCTGGTTTAGGTGCAGTGTGCAGCCAGGTACCGGAGCTCTATCACACCCAACCACCGCTTCGACGTGATCCAGTATTGTCGGCTTGAGTACTAGTACCTCTTCCAAAGCAGGGCAGCATCGTGCTGGGAATTCACCAAGGGCTCGTGGACTTAATTGTGGGCTGGTGGTTGTCATGGTATCATCAGGTGTACGTCCCGAAGAGGTGCCCCGGGAGCACCGTCACCGTCAAGAGGGAGCAGCCTCAGATGCTAGGTCCAAGCTGGCCGGCACGCTGTGGTCCACTCAGAGACAGCCTAGGATTCCTGGGCACAAGCACAAAGGGAGCAGCAGTAGGAACTTTGCTGGTCCAATCAGGTGCTGTTCCGGCGCGGCCGGTCCGATGCAGGCTGGGCTGTGTCCCCCAGCCCCGGGGACAAATGGGTGCAGCTGGCCAGACATTGCTGACAGGATCCCTCTGGCTTGATCGTCTGCCATCTCCGGGGGCACGGCGCCTGCCATCTCCGGGGGCACACCGGGTGGAACCCGAGACGACTCCGGTGCGGGTCCTGCCACGCGGCCGCTGGGTTCCTGGTCTCACTCTCAGCGTGCACTGCTAAATGCGGACCCTCGGATCCTGGAACTGCCCTCCGCCGGGAGAGGTGAGCGGTATATGGGGCGGCAAACTGCCGAAAAGAACGGCTTAAGGGGTAGGGAAGAAGGGGGGAACAGGGAAACCAAGAGCAAGGTTTACAGGCAGCCGCCTGGCGCGTATTTGAAGAACAACATGTGTGAAGAACAACTTGCAGATGTTTGGAAACATCTGCAAGTTGTTCTGCAGTGTTCTTTCACTGTGTTCTTTCAGTGAAAACATCTGCACTGAAAAGTGCTCGTTCAGTTTGTAATTTTACTGAAAAATGCTCGGGTCTCCCATTGATTTCAATGGGGCTCGTTACTTGAAACGAGCACTCGAGCATTGGGAAATGTTCGGCTCGAGTAACGAGCACCCGAGCATTTTAGTGCTCGCTCATCTCTACTGGTAAGGTGTATATATTTCACTTTTTATTTGAAGATACTGTCGTTTGTGAGCATTGTTGTACCTGCGAAATTGGCATTAAGATTCATTATCTCTTGTATGTGTTTGTGGCTTATTGGTAATCTATTTTATGAACAGGTTTTTAATATGTACTAAATTAAATGTTAAGTTTTATATGATCTCACTTCACTCCTGCTGTTATTTCATTTTTCCCCTTTTAATGTAATTGTACTGGCATGGGAATAAACCTAGCTAACTTCATTATTATTCATGTTCTGGTCTATTATACCCTTCATAGAGCTGAAACCAGAAGTTTGCATACACTATATAAAGAGACACATTTGTATGTTTTTTAAACTTTCTGACATACAATCAGAATAAAACATTCCTATAAATTATTTATTTTGGTACTCAAATTTGTTAATCCTGCAAGTCAAAAGCTTAAACTGTATGAGTTGTATAAACTTCCACAAGAGTCTCACAATAGTTGGCCCATTGTGGTTTGACTACTACTTTCACTGTGGATAATGACACCAGCTTCAGCCAGCATCTTCACAAGGTCTTTTCATTTTGTTCTTGGGATGACATGCACATTTCAGGTTTCTGGAAATCGCACACATGGATGAACCAGACTTGTGGAAGTCCATAATTCCCTTTCTGATATCCTGGCTGATTTTTTTTGATTTTCCTATGATGTAATGCAATGAAGAAGTGTTTCAGGTGCGCTTTCAAATACATCTACGTGTTTGTATCTAATAAACTCAGATGTTGGCAAGAAATCAGGAGGTTCCAATTACATCACAATATGATATGTCCCATTATTGTTTAATAGCACAATAATCCTAAGAGGAGCTGCGTGCCGAATATGTCAGGGTAGGAGGAGAAAAGAAGCTACTGGGGCGTGGAGTAGCCGCGACATGTAGCCTCGTGTCCGGCTACTCCATGCCCCAGTGGCCGCTTAAGAAAATTTACATATTAGGGTATTAAAGTTTAAAAAAGATAACGGGGATGCGAGGATTAGCTCTAAAAAGGGCTATCCTCACGTTCCATACATCCACCTACCATCCGTTCTACTTTTCTAGGTAGAATCATGGTGGTAGGTTCCCTTTCACAAGCGACCAAAGCTGGAATGGGTTATACCATCTTTCTTGTATGTAATCTCTCATGGTGGCACCGATGCCAAGATATACTGTAATATTATCTTTATAGTATTAAGACCTGGGGAACAACTCAATAGCACAGGTTCACTAAAGCCAAGAAGATCTGTTTACTTGTAATAGTGTCCTAGCTGAAGTTTTCTGCCAGCTGACAAATTAGACACTTCTGTATTAGAGCTTTTGCTGAACCAAAGTACCTTCTTTCAGTGAAATTTGCTGCAGGAAGTTAGAGACTGAAAGGTTCACCACTGCATAGGTTCATTTGAGACTGTAAGAGCAAGTAAAGGATCCAGACTGGGAGTATGAGTGGGATGTTTGCTCTCTCCTGCATTTCCTAAGGCATCAGTGAAGTCTTATACCCAAAGTGAGCAGAAGGGTAACAGACTAAAAGACCCGTAGCCTCTTGTGAGTGGATT
This sequence comes from Engystomops pustulosus, assembly GCA_019512145.1. Taxonomy (NCBI): domain Eukaryota; kingdom Metazoa; phylum Chordata; class Amphibia; order Anura; family Leptodactylidae; genus Engystomops; species Engystomops pustulosus. The sequence goes on along the minus strand of CM033643.1, from coordinate 104,477,576 downwards.
TTCACAGGGTATTTTAATTAGGGTCACTCTCTTGGGTAACAGAATGGTATCTTGCAATTATTTCTGTAATAGGACACAGATCCATATTTTTTCCCATTAAAAAGAAAATCTATAGCACAAGTATACAGAAATACTGCTCCTATTCCTTTAATGTACTATTACATCACATTCTGTTATGGGTCTGTATGGTTTATGGGCAGAGCCATCTCCTTACAGGGTGTATTCAGTGGGTGGGACTTGTCATTTCTGAAAATATCTGTTCAAATGTGTTGGTGGCACATTGTAACAGATAATGTGCAAAATCCACATATGCTGCCACACTGTAGTATGGCAGTGTATGGTAGGATAGATCAGACAACTTAAGTAAAATTTATTATACACTTGCTTATTCAGACTTCCTTTGGTGCATGATAATGGCGTCTCACATTAACCCTTAAATACAAATACAAGACCTTCCATGAATTAGAAGATAGATGAACGAAAACAACAAGTTTAAAACAGTTAAACAATTCCATTATTTAGGTCATATAGCTATTAATTAATTATTTTTAAATGTCCTCCTTATTGGAATAATCAGTAAATACAGTTCTACAGATAAGGAATGAATAAGGAATGGGAAGGTGTACACACCCCTGACCAACCCCCTGTATTCAAAAATAGTTCTATTTCCAGTCGGCATGTGGTAAACCAATTCAAAACATGCTTATTGGCAGGGTCATATTTGCAGCTGGACAGACCATGCGCCACATTTATTACAAATTCTGCAGCATGAACAAAGTGCACCAAAGAAAACAGTGCACACTTCCAGAGTATTGCAGGGAGCAGCAGATAAATGAAGACTGGTTTCTTTGCACATAGTGCAGTTTGCACTAGTTTTGGTAAATGTGGACAATTGTGGCACATTTACTAAGGGCCGTGTGCCAGTTTTCTAACAGACTTTGCACCTTCTTTCCAGTGCAAACTGCTTTCACATCTATTTAAGAAGTGTCTGAGACACGTTTTTGGCATATGTTGAACTATACCCGATGCAACACAAAAAACAGCACTGAAGGGGCTTTCTGGTGCTCAGTTTAACATGCATTGTCCAACAGAAATGTGTTGCAGACCCGTGATAAAGGTGCAACAAAAAAAAGTGATGCACTATGTTGAAGCAGTGCAGAGGGCACCAGATTCATGACGCATGGGCGCCACAATTGTGTTCATGCTTTAAATGCCTTTCAAAATGAGGTTAGCACAGACAATTCCTATGGTCAGACTCTGTGAACAAATGTGAACTAATTATAGGAGGGTCTGCTAAAAGCAGATTTAAAGGACATCTACCACCAGGATGAAGGGTTGTAAACCAAGCACACCAGCATACTGGTGTGTGCCCACTCTGGCAGGATCCACTCTTGTTTAAGCTAATGCCTTTGTTTTAAGGCTATAAAGGCTATACAAATGATGGCTATACAAATTGGATATAACAATTATGCAAATGAATCCATGCTCATCTGCATAATTATAAGATAAAAAAAAAAAAAACGGGGCGTAAAAAGCTAAAAAAAAAAAACAGATTGTGGCAGAGGGGGCAGATACCAGCATGTAAGTGTGCTTTGTTTCGAATCCTTGATCTTGGTGGTAGATGTCCTTTAAACTGGCTCGCACATGTCTAGTGCCATTGCTACCAATTATTTGTTGCATGTCCTTTCAAGAAAATTCCTAATATACAGTATGGAGTAGTGAATGCTAAATATTCAGTGTTGGTGAAACAAGTTTACCCTTAAATAAATAGTGATATAGCTCTTGATACCAAGCCAGGTGCTGTAAAACACTTTTTATTTCAAAATCGAAATTCGGGCTATGGTGTAGTAGCGTCTTCAGTTGATATATCCAATAACCTTCCCTATAGCTTTTTTCCCTATATTCTCTCCTCTCCCATCTGCCTTCACAGCTTCAACACTAAAAATGAAATTGCTTTCAGGATATGATTGTGTTTAACTTTAAAATGAGTTAATAGGCTATGGGTAGCTTGTCTTTTCTCTATATTTCTAATGTGTTAATCTATTCTAACCTTACAATTTTTCCCCTGTACGACTCTACATACAAATAATAATGTAAATAACAGAACATGTATAACAAGTTAAGTAACTATTTACAGGCGGTCCCCTACTTAAGAAGACGCAACTTAAAGATGACCCCTAGTTACAAACGGACCTTTGCATTTTGATAATTTACTGTATTTTAGTCCTAGGGCAGTGATGGCAAACCTTTTAGAGGCCGAGTGCCCAAACTACAACAAAGACCCGCCTATTTATCGCAAAGTGCCAACACAGAACTTTAATTTGTGATTTATACTCCCTTCTCTATCACAGTTTTCATTGATACCAGCACCTGAGGACATCAATACAGCAGAAAATAGTCCCAGGTACAGCTGTCACTTTAAAATAGCTCTGTGCACAGCAAGTCCTGGGCTGTCTGGGACTGCAGGAAGATACCTGGAGTCATCTCTGGTGATGGCCTGAGTGCCCATAGAAAGGGCTCTGAGTGCCACCTCTGGCACCAGTGCCATAGGTTAGCCATCACTGTCCTAGGATATAATAAACAGCTGTAACAGTTATCAAAGGTGTCTGTAATTAAGATTTATTGTTAATCCTGGTTCTTGTGACAACCCAACAATATTAAAATCCAATAGTCATAGAGACCCAAAAATTTTTGCCTGGAGCTACAATTATAAAGTGTACAGTTCCAACTTACATACAAATTCAACTTAACCTTTTAATGACCCGTGACGTAATAGCACGTCAAGGGTCGGCCCTGGGTGCATGGAGAGGGCTCACGTGCTGAGCCGCCTCCATAGCCTATAAGTCTTTACTGCATATTGCTGTGTTAAGCTACTGCCAAACATAATGTATGGAGACAGGGTCACAGACTGAGCTAGAGGCTGAGAAGGTGAGTAATCACCTAACACTAGAAACTTGACTCAACTTAACTCATTTCACTACAAAACTCACTAGTATTGTTCCCAAAAAAAGGATACCTGCTAATAAATTGTCCACATTATCAATATAAAGGTTGATTGACAGTTCTCTTCCTATTTAAGTATAAGACACAACTTTCCAAATTGAGATAAGGGGCACAGGGAATAGCTGAAGAGAAATCACCTAGTGATTGATCACCTCGAAATGACCTACACTGTAATACAGGTGTCTGGCTGTTTTCTCTTGAACCCATTAAATATTAAACATATTTACAGTACGAAACCTACTTGTATTTCTTGTTGTTCTTGTTATGATTATAGGATCATAAATCCCTGTAACTGATTCTCCATCAATGCCTTTCTCATTATATATTATTATATTATATATTAATTGATATTATGTCATAAGAGTAGGCACAATTTTCCTATTCTTCCTAGGGAACCACAATGCTTTGCCAGGCTTTTCTTCCCAATGTATATGGACACAGTAAGGGATTATGGTAATTTCCATACATTGAGCACCACAGTGTTCTATGTTATATAGATATATACTACACTAGTTTGTCACATACTATACTGTATATAGAGGCATCATTTAAATTCATTAGGAAACAAAGCCATTACTCGGCTTCACTCAAGTTATAAAAGATGAAACATGCTGTCACAGTTTATGCATATTAAATACGATAGAATGGAACAAAAAACAGAAACGCAATTATAATCCAGTCTGACTGTCGCCATTAAAATGAGAAAAAAATAATAATATTTGTCTTATTTTATTTAAGTGCACAGATCAATGAACTAGAAATGTCATCTGTTCTTTATTATGAATTAATGGATCCGGTTTTAATATTACAGAATTATGATCCAAAAATAAATGACAGACATGGCTCGGATGCATTGTATGAGCAAAATGTTCCAGTCAGTTTATAAATGGTGCATACGTGATTCATTTATTCAGTTTCTCTCTGCACTTCTTTCAAATACAGCACACAAGTATCTAAAGCATTCCTAAATGTGTTGTCCCTATATATATATCTGTTAAATATAATGAATGAATGATGAATGAATGATATAAACAATGTGTGATGTAAACAAAAAAGCAAAAAGAGAACACAAGACGCTCATAGAGTCGTATTGTTGCAAACTACAGTTAATTCAAATGGGTGGAAAGAGGCTCACCAGATGAGGCTGTGCTATATTTAGGTACAACTCTAGTAATAGCCTTGTATGAGTAATGTAAGGCAGTGGTACCATGTTCCCTCTGGATAAAATGGTCATTCCATAAATACCCCATCTATAATCCAAACCCATATAATGTGCCGTTTAATGCAGCTACTAGAGATGAGCAAGCACTAAAATGCTTGAGTGCTCGTTACTCAAGTCGAACTCCTGATGCTCGAGTGCTTGTTTCGAATAACGAACCCCATTGAAGTCAATGGGAGACTCGAGCATTTTTCAAGGGGACCAATAAAATGTGTCATTTTATTGAGAAATAAGGAAGTCAGTCCTGTTTCTTCGTTTTTTTTATTCAATGGAATATTCGTGGAACTTCAAAAAGGAGAATGACCCGTGTTAAACTGAACAGTTAAACTGACAGGATAGAAGATCTATTATTTTATCCTATTCTTTTGTTTGTAGCAATGTACATATTCCTGAAATAAAGAATATGGTGAACATCAGTTGGCTCTTCACTGTATTGTCGTTCTTCACACATATGAAGAGATGTGTTCTTCACAAGATAGCAGAAAACATGAGTGCAGAAAGGTGTTCTTCACAATAGTATGTGAAGAACAATATGTGTGAAGAACACATTGCAGATGTTTCCATACATCTGCTAACTTATCAGAAGTATATTTGCATTGACTGCCATCAATCTCAAATGTGTGTATTACTGTGATGGTGTATTGACAATAAATGATCCTTAAGTGAAAGCTCGTTCTTGAGCAGGCAAAATACTCGTCCGAGCAACGAGCCGTTTTGAGTACGCTAATGCTCGAACGAGCATCAAGCACGGACAAGTATGCTCGCTCATCTCTGCTTCTCTGTATTAAATGTCCATCAGCCTCCCCTCATCTATGAAATGTCCAGCACCCTCCCTTCACTAATAAAATGTCCAGCAGCAGCCTCCCCTCACTAATAAAGTTTCGATCAGAAGCCTCCCCTCACTAATAAAGTTTTGATCAGAAGCCTCCCAATCAATGATATGTCCACAGAAGAGCCCCCTTTTAAAGAAATGTCCACAGCAGAGGCCCCCTTTAATGAAATGTCCACAGCAGAGCACCCCTTTAATGAAATGTCCACAGTAGAGCCCCCCCCCCCATTAGTGTCCACAGCAGAGTTGAAGCTCTCTGGCCCTGGCTCAGGATCGGGTGTTACATGGCATGGTCTTGGATGGCCGCCCAGCACTTGCGGACCCCTGCAGTAAGGTGCTTCCTTCCAAGAGGACTCAAATCCGAGAAGCGACACTGGTTAAGGTAGAGTAGGTATCGGTAGGATGGTAGTCTTAAAACTATTTTATTATTTATTATTATCTCAATGGGGCAGATCTCTGCGGTGGATTCGGGTCTGGCCGGGATTCACTAAGGTAGTTCCTCTGCTGTCCACCAGGTGGCGCTGCTGCGCTGAAAAGCATCTGAACGCACTGGAATTCACAGAGCCGGACCAAGTGAAAGTAAGCGCGTCCCAAGCAACCCTTTTTTTGTTTTAAATGCGGTGGTTTTTCCGAATCCGTCGGGTTTTTCCCTCGGCCGTGCCCCCCGATTTCCGTCGCGTGCATGCCAGCGCCGATGCGCCACAATCCGATCGCGTGCACCAAAATCCCGGGGCAATACAGGGAAAATCGGCGCAAATCGGAAATATTCGGGTAACACGTCGGGAAACCGGGAATCGGGCCCTTAGTAAATGACCCCCAATGCGTTTCGTTTTTTTGTCATTTAATACATTGTGACTGTTAAATTTTAGGCCAAAATTAATGTATTGTTTAACCCCTTAAGGACGGAGGGTTTTTCGCCTCATTTCTCGCTCTCCAACTTCAAAAATCCATAACTTTTTCATTTTTCCGTGTACAGACCTGTGTGAGGGCTTATTTTGTGCGTAACAAATTTTACTTTCCTGTAATGTTATTTATTTTAACATGCCGTG
>CM033643.1:104411628-104470496 GCA_019512145.1 Engystomops pustulosus | reverse complement strand
GGGGGTTAATAGCCGCGATCGGTGCAAGCACCGACCGCGGTTATTAGCGGTGGGGGTTTTGTGCAAAATGCAAAAACTCCCACCTCTGTATGAAGAGGACTCAGCCCGTGAGCCCTCTTCATACATCCCTTATACCTCTGCGCCGTAGAGCTACGGCGCAGAGCGTTAAGGGGTTAAAAAAAATTACAGCTTGTAAATTACACCTCCATTTAGTTTTAACCCCTGTGAAACACCTAAAGGGTTAACAGACTTCTTAAAGTTGATTTTCCATACATTGAGAGGTGTTGTTTCTAAAACCTCCTAACAACCTAGAAAAAAGTAAGGATGCATTAAGCCATGACAATATAAAGAATACATTTGGTAAATGTTAGTTATTAAGAATTTTTACGTTTTTATATATATTTTTTTTTTCCATGCACCCTATTTGTCCTGTACATTTACATTGATTTATCCCATTTTAGACATTGGCCCACATTTATTAAAGCCCCTGCATCAGTTTTTTGTCTGACTTTGCACATCCTTTTTAGTGCAATCTCCTTGCACATGTGTTTATAAAGTGTGTTTGAACTAGTTTTGATACATGTTGACCCTTGTTTCTATTTTATACTAAGTGTCCCCTTTATTTTCTATGACATAACACCGAAAAGCACAATAATTATTGAGATAATAATAAAAAATTTTTAAACTACCATCCTGACTACCTGAGTGCCCCAGACAATACTGATACCTACTCTGATGTATACAAAGGCCTTCTTCTATTCTGACTTTTCTCACATAGGCTAATTGTATATTGATGCTATAATTACTCAGTTTAATATTCTTCTTGATTTCATTACTTCTCCTTCTATAGCTCACTAAGGATCTCGGTTATCTTGTGTTTACTTAAAATGATACTGATCTACCCTGCAGAAACTTTTTACTGATACATACCTTGTTTGATTAATGTGTTACCCTGCAGAAACATTGCTGCTCTCCTCCCAACATTCTGATTCTAGATCATGTTTCTTTAAGGCAGAGGTTGCTGGCAACTCCCAGAAAATCAACTTTTGAGACACAAATTGGTGGGATAAATTCAAATAAATGAAGAATACAACACTGTAGTCAAGTTCTCTCCATGTCAGAATGCTCACTTCAATGTAATTGATGGTGCTTTGTCTAGGGTCATCAACAACCATCTCTCAAGAAGTCTGGAGTTAAATGTCAATCACTGCGGAGGAGTCGTGACTTCAATGCTCTCTGACCCTAGTTTATCTGATCTAGCCTACCATATAATGGCAGTATGTCTGTTTTGTGCAATATACAATGTTGTCACTGGAACAGTGTCACAGACCTTTAGAAATAACACAGCCTCGCGTCTATAAAGACTGACATGTTGATCATCTCCAGAGTTAGGACTCCAAACTGGTACCTATCTTTCACCTTAGAGGAGAACCCAATAAATGCCATGGTTGTGATTTTATTAAAGGGCGTTGTTATCTAATTTTTGCAATATACGAACAGATAAGGGTATATACTATTTTATCAAGTTCTGATAGATATAACCTGAGAAATGTGGACTAATACAGAGAAGATCAGTTTGGCTAGATAACCGCAGAGCACCGGTCCGCAGTCACATGACATTTTATCTACTTTAATAAGGAAAGCTTGTTTGTCCAGTTAGAGACCTACACTTCCTGGAGAAAGATTTCTTTTTCTGTGGTTTGTCAGCATCAACACATCTACTGGAACTATCACACCGGCCAATGAGGGACTAGTTCGGAAATCTCATGTTCCCCAGAGCAATTCGTGCTTTGAATGTATAGAATTTCCTTTTTTAACTTTGTGGTAAAAACCAAGTGATAGATTGGTGGTTTTTATGTCCATGGCTTCACATGTATTTTTGGAACTCAGTACTGTTAGCTTGCTGCAACTCTCACCTGAGACCCTGGCCATAAACATATTGGTGATGAGAACTTATAAGATAATTACTCACTTTTCAGCAATGCTCAAATTAATTCGGTTGTTTATTTACATTTGTTCCTTTTCGACAAACCCACAAACCTTAGTTGTATCAATTGTTAACAGACAGGGGCTTTTGAACATGTCCTACACGGTGTGCATGTACCTATATCATTAAAACTGCAGGGTATGGTTGATCTGGAATGTTGAATCGAAGTAATTTTGTGCATAAAAACAAAATACCTTACATGATGTTTTTGGTAGTTTTGAATTTGTCTACCTGAATGACTACTTTACAGTACATATGTCAAAAGGCACAATTGTTTCTTAGCTCTAAGAATCTCATGAAAATGCAAAAGCCATAATGGATTCAGATTCAATTGTCCCGTTCAACTACAAACAAAAGGTAGCTTTTTAATGTTAAAATCCTGATTTTTTCATTACATATGATACTATAACACCTTTTTTTTTTGCAAATTTAAATGCGCTTTTAAGACTTTAAGGGAGAAATGGTTGAATGGGTTGTAGAGAAAGTGAAGTTTTCCGTAGTTCAAGACAACTTCTAGCAGAAACCTGAAAACAATCATTTGTCTCTTCTGACAAGCGAAAAACATTTGATATTTTGAAACCAATATACAAAGGCATCTCTATGTAAGGTGAAGCTCAACACACATGTAACGTAAAGCTGTGTCTTTAGATACAGTAATAATGTGTAGTTTGATGTGAGTAAAAGCATGTTTCAAGTACAATTCAAGTAACAATATCAGACGTCAAAGTCACACACTAGAAATCTCCTACCTTCATGTTGCATAGTGACACATGTATCCAATCCTATAGCTTTCTTATAAAAGCAATCAAAAAAGACAAAGAACAAGCATGAAAATAAATGAATGGAATGCAAGATGACTGTTGTTCTGTACTGATACTTACATGGTAAGTATCACTTAAAACGACAGTGATAAATATTGGTTGTTTCTTCGACAAAGGTAACATTATCTCAAAGTAGTTACCAACATAAACCTAATGTGCAACTCAGGAAACTATGACTTTTGACTACTATGTGGCCATCCTACTTAATAATGTGCAGCCTAGGTCAACCACACGGTAAAGGTCATTAATATCCTTACTAAAGTCACATTAAAAAATACCCTTACTCAATCAAGCTCCCGTCTTCATCTATGCTGCTTAGAATACAAGGCTATAGCAGAAAGTCTTTTCTGAAAGGAATACTCCAATGTAACAGTGCATCTTTTCAATATTATTATTACATCAGTGCAATGTAAGCAATTTTGGCTAGTCCCAGGCTCCGAAATGCGTAACATAATAATCTATATTTCTTTATGGAGATTTTGTTTTTGCCGGACACCATTACAACCATTGGGGCACATTTACTAAGTCCTTGCGCCAGTTATTCTTTGGAGTATTGCAACGTCTTTCTAGTGCAAACTGCTTGCACAGGTATTTATGAAGTGTCTGCACCACATTTTGTGTCATACACGACCTTTTGTATGCATCTGCTCTAAGACAATCATCGACACAAATGTCCTGTTAGAGATTTTTATCTAGGACTCAACAGTCCTTCAGTTGTCTCAGGTGCCTTTCATATTAAATATTTCATGCTCCTGGTACCAGGGAGTAGATAACAAAGCCAAGACACAATCATTTCTAGTGCATTTAAAAATTCTCTCTCTGTTTTTTTGTCGTAGCTGCATTATATCACAGACAGAAAATCTCACAAGGGGAGGATTGTAGAACACTGCAAAGATCATTGGCCATTAATGATTTACCAGGCCTTCTGTGAAAGAAATTAGACAGGCCTTGTTCCTCTCAGCCATGTGTTTATCTACAGAATAGTCCAGAGAATGTTCTCCAGAACCCAAACTTATGGATAAGAGGAAACATGGTATGGTTATAGCAAAAAGGTTGAGCTGAATCATGAACACTAGCTGGACCGTGTCGGTCCGAAGCATGATCCGCGTGGTATCTAACTGGGCTGAGCAGTAGCAAGGATGACGTCCGAAAACCAGTGCGATTTCCTTAACATCAGCAGTCCCATGGTTGAAAGAGTGCACAGCCCAAAAAGGGGTGCACTCTGTCAGAGGGTGTGCAGACAGGCTGCCATGATTCATGCAGAACATGCGCAATACTAAGAGCTGCAGTGTTCTTAGAGTAATAATCCCATTGAGGACCTGTATTCATTATTTTCTGCTACGTCAACTTGTCTATGTTTTGTCGCTTTTGCGGACTTTTTGCAACTTTTTCAGGCACTAAATCTTGCACTCTTAGCCAGTGGAAGGTGCAATCGGAAGGTATTTTTGTTCTATGGGGACCTATTTAACATGGGTAATATTGGAATTTTTACATTGATTTATCGGGTTTAGCATCATTTTGCACAGTAAACCTGCTGTTTTTAAAGATGTCGAATAAATTGCTGTACATTTTTTAAAATATTGGTTACTTTCTGGGATGTGTAGGCAACGTGGACGTTGAACGCTGCGGTTGTAAAACACGCATCTGGGCAACAGCTGAAGATTTCCTAATGAGACAACGGGCTGTTAACAGCGTTGTGTTTAAACAGTGTTGAACAAGAAGCGCATGCTGTAAGCAAGTTAAAAACATGTGTTGTCTCAAGTCGGCCTTTACTATGTGTGTTTTTAATGAAAGTGTTAACAGTAATGTAATTAGCGCAAATCACCTCTCCATCTACTGTTGTGTAATAAGTTTCAAAATCAATCAAAAACGCAAACGAGGTTACATCTCCTGTGTGACTAGAGTTGGGCACTTTAAAGTGCGGACACAGTTCTAGTCAATCCAAATTAAGAAGTAGTGTCTTTCCTGCATATAGACCCCCCACAGTGGCTTGTTCCTCTCCTACAATGAACCTCCTCACATGCTTGTGTCCATTGCGATTTGGAGACATTTGCAACAAAAAGTCTCAGAACGAAGCCAAAATTTTGTCACCGCCAGGATATGCAGAAATGAACATGGTGTATCACAGGTAATCAAAGGACTGCATCATAACTAAGGCACAAAAAGAGCTGCCAAATTGGTCTCTATAATTGTTATCCACAGAAAGATTCACTATGCGGCGCGTTCACACGTGTGGCATTTTTGGCTTTTGTCCGTTTTTCATTGCATTTGATATACTGCAAGCTATACAAAGCTGATGAGAGGTAATTGTATGTCTAATGACATTTCGGTTTACGTTTGAGTTGTGTAAACCGCACACACATGGGTTAACACATGCGTTAACCACGCTCTTTACAAGCGTTTTGGAAATGGAAATGTACAGGTGAGTGTTAGTAGGCAAGATCACCTCTCCTCAGTCTGGTATTAGTGCGGTTTCAGAACGGGTCAATGAAAACGCTAGGGTCAAACGCAAACGTGTTTGTGGGACGTGCGCCTCATAACAGTTGCTCCCATTGAGTCTAAACCTTGCGTAGATCGGAGTTTTTTATCTACCTCTAAAGTAAGTCATAACGTTTTATTTTCTCGTACATTTAAGATTGTATGAGAGTCTGGTTATCTGCCAGGATACATTTGGGGACAGTTTTACTTAAAGGGGTGTGGTTAGTGCCACGAAAAAGTTGAGAGATACAAAGCTTGTCAAGAGGTTGGTAAAATATTTTGAAAAATCTATTTTTAATGGTTACCTGGAATAAAGATATACCTTTTCTAATTTGTTCTTATGTATGGCTTGTTGCAGCCTCTAATTCTGCTCCACACAAAGAGCAATGGGATATATGTCGGGAGGGCCAGCCAGGCACATGCAACAGCACATGACAGAGGGCAGACTCACTGGCCTCCATGCCTCAGCGACCTTGACAATGCGCACAGCCTCAGAGTTAGCCCTTGTCCAACCTCGAGTGCTCAAAAGTCCACTGCAGTTACTTGATCCAATAGAATCCAATTGAAATGTGCCATACGCCCATGTTAAGTGTCACAACAGAAGTTGTGTGCTAGTCTTGTCAAGTCAGGTGGCAGGGGGGACCAATTCATGAAGATAACGGCACAGAAATCACCTGAATCTGGCGCCCGGCGGCGAACTACACACAACACAGGTCCATCTGGTGCACTAGTACACAGTACTATTGTTCTCACAGCATCATTCGAGTCGGTCAGGTGACATGCATGGTCGGAAGTCTAGGTGGTTGCGGGGAGCACACCCCACGTGTAAATCGTCACTCCAGAAAGTGCCACTTACCCTGAGGAAGTCATTCGAAGTGAGGCCATACGTCATGGAGTTTGCTTCCCTGTCATTTTTCTGAGCCCCTCCGAGCATACTTTACACTTTACTCGTGCCGCGCTGACCGACATGATCTGTAGAAGTGCGAATCATTTGTTGCTTTGCTTGTGATCGCATTGATTTTACAAAATTAGGCAATATTTGTTTTTATGGACTTTTACTAATAACTTGTGATTTGTGTCATGTTTATTGAATCTCTTTCTGTTGTATGTTTGATAATGGAATTGCAACCAAATCATCTAGATGAGAGTAGATATGTGACTCGATAGATTAGAGTAGGTAATAGGCATATAATAGCTAGATACGAATCGATGATGATCGATAGTGGATAGATAGTAATAGACTACCGCTAGGATCATGTAGGAATGACTGATAGATAGATGGATATAATGGATAGATGTGCGAGGTAGAGCATAGATGTAGCTAGATAGGATAGAAGAGGTATAGAATCGGAGATAGAATAGAACTAGTACAGACTGCGTATACTAGGGCGATGATAGGATTGGAGATAGATAGATAGCTAGGAGATAAGATAGGAGATAATAGGATAGAGAGATAGAAGGTGAGATAGATACGATAACAGCTCGGCTGTACAATGTTACTGATTCTTTATAGCTACGTTCCCTGCGCTACAGGCACCAGGGGCCCCTTTGCAGGAGTAGTGGCCGCGGTAAACATGGGGGGACAGTGCATGAGGTAGGTACAGAGGGGAGGTAGCATCAGAGGGAGGTCGAGAGACTCAGCCTGTTTACTGTGTTGGTTATCTCTGCAAGCCTCCTGTGGCGACCTGACTAAAGCTGGTGAGGGAGGAAAAGGCTGATCACCTTGCTTATGATTCCATGTTGGGAGAAGGACCTACTTCTGGAGGCAGACATGTCTGGCTTGCAGTTACCTTGTATCTGTTGATGTAGGCTCCGTGTGATAGGCTGGGTGAGCAGCTGGCCTCACAGCACAATCTCTGCTCTGACCCCTCCTCTCTCACTTCTATTGGCATGCAGGTTGTGTCAGGTGATCTCCTAGTGTGGAGTGAATCTGTAGGTGCAGGAACAGCTGATGAATCCTTGCGCAGACTCGGCCCGATCAGCTGGTTGCTCAGTGACGGGACACAGCTACCAGGCTCGGTCTGGCCCGGACCCCGGGGGGCCGGGGGAAACCCCCGGTGGCCCCGATACATGGCAACTATGGCAGGGGCTCCGTATGAGATCCCCACCGGGAGCCCTCTGCCAGTGTGCTTGATGTAATGAGCAACACTCGATGCGGCCGTGGACAGCCGCTCGAGTAATATACTGCAGCCCGGGGTCCGAAGACCTCACCCCTTTCTCACCTCTATCTGCGTCCCTTACGGGACAGAGATAGAAGTAGTGGGTCTGCGAGTGGGGAGCGCGTAGCCATAAGCCTCCGTTCTTCACTGCAAATAGAGGAGACACGGTTGACGTCATTTACACCACAACCGCGGTCCCTGCTTCTACCAGTGAGTAACCTACTGGGGAGCCGGAGACCGGGTGGTTTCTGATGTGTGACGCAACTTGCGAGCACTCTTGCGATCACCGCGCATGCCAGGAAAGGAAGAAGATAAAATAGGTTCTTTTTTTGAAATTGACACGGAGTCATTAATTAATTTATTTGGGGGAGTGGCAGGCTGGATTTTTAATGGGGGGCTAGCAGGCTGTTATACAGCTGGTGGGGCTGGCAGTGCCTAATACACTTCAGGGGGGCTGGGCTGTATACTACGTTGGGGGGCTGGCAGGCTGTATCTCCGGGGGGCTGGCAGGCTGTATTACTCCTGTGGGGCTGGCAGGGTACGTATTCGTAGCTGGGGAGGGCTGCTGCATACTTCAGGGTGGGGGCTGGGCAGGCTGATGCTACTGGGGGGCTGGCAGGCTATATCTTCGAGGGGGTCTGCGAGCTGGAATTCCTCATGCTGGGGGGCTGGCAGGCTGTATGACTACTGGGTAGCTGGCAGGCTTAAGTCACTCCAGGGGAGGCTGGCAGGCTGTATTTCACTGGGGGCTGCGCAGGCTTTATAATACTGGGGTGGTCTGGCAGGCTTTATTCTACTGGGGGGCGCGTTAATCTGGTGCGCAGGCTAATACACTGGGGGGCTGGAGGCTATACTACTTGGGGGGCTGCAGGGGTATACTACTGGTGGGCTGGGCTAGGCTGTATGACTAACTGAGTACTTGGGCGGCTTAAGGGGGGCACTGTACAGTTCGGTATACTCAGGGGGGCTGCAGGTGCTGTTATTCACTGGGGAAGTGGCAGGTGTATACTACTGGTGGGGGGGGGGGGCTGGCTATATACCTCAGTGGGGCTTGCAGGCGTGCTACTTTTAGGGGGCTGGCAGCTTGTTCTACTTGGGGGGGCTGGCAGGCTTGTATTACTACTGGGGGCTGGCAGGCTGTATACTCAGGGGGGCGGCATGCTGTATTCTACTGTGGGGCTGGCAGGCTGTATACTACGGGGGTATGGCAGGCTGTATTCTACTGGGGGCTGGCAGGCTGTTAATACTTCTGGGGGCGTGGCAGTTGTATGATCAGCAGGGGGCTGGAGGCTGTATAATCAGGTGGCTGGCAGGCTGTATACTACAGGGGGGGGCTGGCAGGCTGTATATTTTAGGGGGGCTGGCAGGCTGTATATGTTAGGGGTGCTGGCAGGTCTGTATTACATGGGGCCGGCAGGCTGATACTCAGGCTAGGCAGGCGGATTAGTGGGGGGCCTGGCAGGCTGGTATATACAGGGGGGCTGCGTGGATACGTAATGGCTGCAGGTGTTTCAGGGGGCTGGCAGCTGTAAATACACAATGGGGCTGCGGCTGTATATGACATGGGGGCTGTCATGCTATACCACAGGGCTGACTGCTATATATGGGAGTGGCTGTGTACCAATCGCATTTTTCCACCTCGGCTTATACTCCCAGTCAATAGGTTTTTTTTTCCATTTGTTTGTGTTAAAATTAGGGGTCTCAGCTTATACTTAGGATTACAGTGATGAATTAGAATATAATAATGTGCATTACTATATGTGTAAATGAAAAAATAGGGAGGCAGGTGTATGAAATGTGTATATTGACGAGGATGCTATATGCTGTCCTTATAAGTGTTGTGGAGTGGGATTGATTGTATACGAATAAATTGATACACTGCTAATACAAACGTATCAGGTACATTTGGTATAAAATAATAAGTAGATTGTTAATAACATCTTTTTGTAATTTTTGATATTGCTGGTGGGCACAGAGTGGTTTCTAGTAGTATCTTAAAATGTACAATGTGGTTGTACTTTGTGGAATACTGTATTGTAGACTGTGTATTATGTTTGGGCGCAGGATGGGGATCTGCTTCAAAGATGACTGAGCGATATCTGCTCAGAAAATTCTCATCAACAACCGAATTTTTTACGACGGAATGTGTCTGGGGGGGATCGGCGTGGTAAGGAGAAGACAGGTCAGCGTACAGGTACAATGATGTCTACGTTCTGCACTGTGGTGAAACTCAGTATGTAGTCACTGATCTACCTTCAGTTGAGACAGCTCTCAGCTTATGTACGTATAATATCTATGGTAGGGTAGAGAGACAGGGTGGTGACTGTGTGATTGTGTGTGGTTGCTGGGGGACGCCAGAGTAGAGTTAGTGTCATCAGTTCTTAGTAAAGGTTTCAGCATTTCACTTATGGAAGGGTGGGTGGAGCTGTGCGAAACACTACATCCCGAAACCCAAGGTCGTGGACACCAAGCAGAAAGTTCCCGGACCCCAGGTGGTAGCCTCTTATTCTATAATCCTAACATTAATGCCCTGAGGTGAAAACTGTGTCACCAATGCAACCCTGTGACACGAAAACAGAGCGCGAGCTCTAGGCAAGGGGAGGGAAAAGGGATTTAGCTGTACCTTATTTCACTCGCCCCGTAGGGCTTCGAAATCCACTTATCCCCAGAGAAATTATTTACTAGTAGCAGTAGGTGCGGCCCCCAATAATTTTAGCTGGTGGGTCCCTCAGGCACCCCAGTGCGACGACAGCTACCACAGGGGGGCGCCAGCACCGCTAACAAAATGAGGAGTTATCTCAGTAAAGCCTGCGAGATTGTGTACTAAGTGGGTAATGTGTGAAAGTACTTTTAACAATGCATTGGACCCAATACGAGCACTTTGAAATGGTGCCCAACCACCTTTAAGTGTCGGTGTCTGCAGTGGCTTTGTTTACCGACGCCTGCTCTGCTAAACCGAAGACCACATTTAATATTGTAGTAGGCTGTGTCAGCACATTTCTGTCCGCCGAGGTGACTCATTTTTGCCCTGTGCCAAATCGTCTCTGAGGCCAAGAAATGCATGTCCTGCACAGTGAGTCCAGCTTCCTGTGTTTTATTGGTTACGTTTCCACCAGGTGTGTTCAGCGGCCCAAAAATGGCCTGTGCGTACACTATAATTGTGTGCTTGAGTTTTACGACCTTCGTGCCCCAAAGCCAGCCCCTTTTTCAGAGAAGTCGGAGCAGGCGGAAAAAGTCATCATTTCTGTCCCCGGACAGCTAATTAAATATAGGTTTCTTGAGAGCAGACATGTTGTGAGAGCGCCACGAAAAAAACAAACCTGAATGTCGGAAACACGCATAGGATAAATGTCCCCCGATTTTTTTTTGCTTGGGTGAAGAGCTGACCTTTCATTAATCCATTTTTGTGACTTGTGGTAAGGGTGGAAAAAAGGTTGAACAAGCGAAATTATTATATTATTATTTTCATGACAACCAATTGGCACCCTTAGTCGACATCACAGAGTGTGTCCGTATGCCATTGCTGCTGTGCCGTAAGCCTTGTGTAGAGGTCACATTTAACATGCCCTGCTGAGGATACTGGGAAATGAATATGAAAGTATGTCTTCCAGGGTTGGAAAAGAAAAAAAGTCACATTTTCTAGAATCCCTAACTGAGCATATATTACTTACCAACAATTCCCGCACTGTGCTAATGATATGTAATAAACACTGAAACAACAGAATCCCTAGCAAAGCATGCATGGCCTTAAAGACTTTATGGCCCAGATTTATTAAAGCACCTGCGCCAGTTTTCTGTCAGACTGCGTGTTCTTTTATGCAAAGCCTATTGTACATCTCCCAAAATGGGGGATGAGAATCCAACAAATAATACTAACAAAGTGTATTAATGGATAGAAATACTTTATTATGAAACAAAGTATCCACTAGTTGTAAATGATATTTTCCAGGTGGAACACAAGAAAAAGTGTCATGCTGGGCAACATATTATGGTGTAAAGGGACTCAGTGGTAGTATCAATTATTGGGCCATATAACGATTAATATCCCTACTATGAGATACCAAACATACTCGTCCGAGCTTGATGCTGCTTTGGCATTAGCGTACTCGAAACTGCTCGTTGCTCTACGAAACACTTCGCCCGCTCGAGAAAATGGCATCTCCCGCCATTTTGCTTTTTGTGCGGCCAGAACAGGGCCATCACAAGCCAGGAGACTCTGCACTCCAACCAGGCATGACGTGGTACCTTCCACGTCGATAGCAGTGGTTGGCTGGCCAATCAGGTTGACCCTGGAATAGACTAGCCCCTGCCTGCGCTGCTCGATCATTCTGTGTCTGGATGCCGCTAGGGAGAATAGCTGCTGCTGGTCAGGGAAAGCGTTAGGTCTTCAATTAAATGTGTTAGGCAGGAGTGATTCTACAAGAACCCAACAGCCCTTCTAGGGCTACAATTTTTTTTTTTATTGCTTGTGGCTGGCTTGCTGGCACTAGTAGTGCAGCTAGTACCATATTGTGAGGAATTTGCAGGGGGACTTGCTACCGTTGTGTGTTTAGCTCTTATACACCATATCCACTCAAACACCAAAGTGGGACATTAATTAGGGGTTTTGAGTAGAATAGGCAGAGTCTGCTGATTTTTTTTTTTTTTTTTTTTCTTGCTGTATTTTCATGTTATAGCTCAAACTCATCTTGCAAACAGTTGTGCTCTCATTGTAGGCTAACAAAATAGCCGTAGGAGAACCCCAACGGCTTACTTAGGCCTACAATAGTTTATATTTTCCTTTTTTTGTTTGCTTGTGGCTGGGCTTGCTGGCACTAGTATGCAGCTAGTACCATACTGTGAGGATTTTGCGGGAGACCTGCGACCCGTTCTGTTTAGCTCTTGTGACACGTCATATCTACTCAAACACCGAAGTGGGACAATTGTATTAGGGGTTGAGTAGAATAGGCAGAGGCTGCTGATTTTTTTTTTTTAGCTGTATTTCATGTTATAGCTCAAACTCATCTTGCAAGCAGTGTGCTCCATTGTAGGCTACAAAATAGCCATAGGAGAAGCCACCAACGGCTTACTAGGCCTACAATAGAGCGTTATATTTCCTTTTTTTTTGTTGCTGTGCTGGGCTTGCTGGCACTAGTAGTGAGACTAGCCATATGTGAGGAATTTTGTGGGAGAACATGCGACCGTTGTGTTGCTCTTAGTGACACGCATATCCACCTCATACACCAAAAGTGGGACAATTTATTAGGGGTTTGAGTAGAATTAGGCAGTCTTGTCTGATTTTTTTTTTTTTTTTTAAGCTGTATTCATGTTATAGCTCAAACTCATCTTGCAAAGCAATGTGCTCTCTATGTGGCTACAAATTAGCCATAGGAGAACCCCAATAGGAACGGCTTACTTAGGCCTACAATAGCGGGGATTTTTCTTTTTTGGTTTACTTGGCTGGGCTGTGCTGGACACTAGTAGTGCAGCTAGTACCATACTGTGAGGAATTTGCTGGGAGACGCTGACGACCGTTGGTTTTAGCTCTTAGTGACACGCATATCTACTACCTCAAACACCAAAGTGGGACAATTTATTAGGGTTTGATTGATTGAGGCGAGTCTGGCTGATTTTTTTTTTTTAGGCTTTATGTATATCATGTTAGCTGCCAAACTCATCTTGCAAGCATGTGCTCTCATTGTAGGCTACAAAATAGCATAGGAGAAACCCCAAACCTTACTTAGGCTACAAATAGCGTTATTTTTCCTTTTGTTTTTGTTTGCTTGTGGCTGGACTTGCTGGCACTAGTAGTGCAGCTAGTACCATACTGTGAGGAATTTGCTGGGAGACCGGCGACCGTTGTGTTTAGCTCTTAGTGACACCATATCCACCTCACAACCGCGAAGTGGGCAATGGACAATTATTGGGTTTGAGTAGAATTAGGCAGAGTCTGCTGATTTTTTTTTTTTAGCTGTATTTCAGTTTATAGCTCAACTCATCTTGCAAAGCAGTGGTGCTTTCATTGTAGGCTACAAAATAGCCATGAGGAGAACCCCAAACGGCTTACTTAGGCCTACAATAGCGTTATAATTTTCCTTTTTTTTGTTTGCTTGTGGCTGTTTGCTTGGTGCTTGACTGGCTCTAGTTTGCTGCTACGTAACCCTACTGTGGTGGAAGCATTGCTGGGAGACACTGCGACCGTGTTGTTTAGCTCAGTGACACGATATCCCCTCAAACACCGACAGTGGGACAATTTTATAGTGGGGTTTGAGTAGAATTAGAGCAGAGTACTGCCTGATTTATTTTTTATTTTTACGCTTTATTTCTTTTATAGCTCAAACAAACTCTTTGCAAAGCACAACAAAATCCAGTTTTGTTCTGTCAGTGGTAGGTTAGAACACTAGCCATAGAATAGGATAAGCATCGTTTTGTTAAAAAAATACAAAAACTAAAAAAAAATATAACACAAAATTTTTTTTTTTCAGTGTTACACATTTAAAATAATTTGGAAAATGGTTAAAAACCGAGGGCTTAGGGGTGAGGGCGGGGCTGGTGGACGTCCCACTACTTGCACTGGGTCAGCGGCAGTGGTCCTGGGTGGGTGAGACACCACTGCTTGATGGGGGAGCAGGGGAACGCAGCAGCAGTACACGTCCTAGGTTTCACTCATGTCTCAGTTAACTGGGACTTGTGTAGTCAGCACTGTTGAGGCAGAGGCAAACATGCGAAGAGTGTGATGTCGTGGATTGCGTCAATGGCTTCTAGCCATTTGTCCACCCAGTCAGTCTTCCACGCAGTCCACCCATTTCACCGGAAACGGGCACTTTCTCCTCTCGCTCCGCTATGCAGGGACCTCCTCCAGCTCCTCCCAACCATCAAGCCTCCCTTCCCCCCTCCTCTCCCCCCATCCTGCCTGTGTTCTGGCCTTCTTGGCCTTCTGAGCTATTCTGTCTTTGCGGCGGGGGTTTGGCCCCCTGCCCCGACCAAATTGTGCCTTTGTTTTTGTTGACGCTGCAATATACACCTCCTGAGGAACTGTTTTCTGGACCCTCCACAGTCCCAAAAACCAACACCCCACTGTCTGGGCTCCGGCTGGCTTGCTGAAGCATTTTTTCGATGCCCAGGTTTTCCTTCCATCCCCACGTCGCAGTCCTGTGGTTGATGATGCTGAACATTTATTCACAGTAGTGGAAGAATTTTCGAAGGGTGGTCGGAACGATGAGGATACACAGTTGTCAGACCGGTGATGTTGGTCAGGAAGCAGAGGGCAGGAAGGTCCGAGGGGGGACGAGACTGAGGATCGGAGGATGATGAGGATGACCAGCAGACCCAAGCCTGGTTGAGATTCCGGTCGAACACAGTCTTCTGAGCCTGATGCGAGGTCCTCCTATATAGAAACAGGTTGGAAAGAGGCATTGGTAGTGGTGGGGCCAAGACGAAGAGGCAAGGCCAGAGCTGGGTGCATCAGCGCCAAACTGGTTGCCCGGAGTCAACTCCCTGGCGGGGCTAGATTTTTTTCAGTTTTCAGATGGTGGTCTGGTGGAGGTTCGTATACAGACACCGGATTGACCGACGGACCTGTGGTGTGCACCTTTGCCAAACCAGGACAGCAGGGTTCCACCACTACTAGCTTTATAACACACACTACCGTAGCGCATCATCTGAATGCTAAACCCTCCCACTAAACACCCCACTCAATGGCAGCAACCCAAGCCCGTTCACCTCTCACGTTCCTGTCACTCCACTATCTTCCTTCCCCTGTTTCGTCTGCTGTCCAGAATCTCGTCTCATACGCGATGCCCTTCAGTCAGAGTGGAGGCCCCCTGCCCTTACCGCCCCCCCATATCCCCCTTCCCACACATCCGTCCTCCGCGTAACGAAATACTCAAAACCCGAAACACCACCCCATCTTTCCGCCGTCCAAACGATCCTCCCACAAACTCACAACAAGCATCCACACATTCACGCTTTCGGGCTCCCCACTAATTACCCTTCCCCAGTCTCTGGAGTACTCCGCAAAATTATGTTATAAATCCACCCCCCCACACCCCAAGCCCCCCCCCCCCAGACACTCCACATCTCCAAGTTGCTTCGCCTGGAGTATATTCTGGCCCTATAGGCGGTAAGACCCGAGGCCTTTCGAAAACCAAACCTTGGCGGCGGGGGCGGCCGCCCCTCGGTATTCTGGTCCCTCCGCCGCCACTTACTCCACTACTTTTCCTTTTTTCTTGCTTTCCCTACTTGTTTCCCCTGTGGCCTTCCCACCACCCTGCACAACACGTGTCAAGAACAATCTCCCGTGCCCTGAATCCAACGCCCACGGCCGTTCTGACACGGTCCAACCCTGAACCCACACGACACGGACGAGTGCTGCTGCCCTCCTGCCGGCAGGGCCACTAAATATAAACGCTGACGTCACATTGGGTTAACTTGGTGGAGGCTGGGACCAGTCTTGACCCTGTTGCTGTCATATACTGGCAGTCCGGACTACTGTGCTACTGCCTCTAACTCCGAGGATTTGCGGGGCCTCACCCTTACCCCTATGACCCTCGGTCCATTTCTCAAATGCCTACCTATGCTCCTCGGTTCCTCTCCTCCTCCTCCCCAGCCTCCAGCCACACCTCTGGACTCCTCCTCCTCCCTCCCGCCCATCCTCCCACCCTCCCTCCTCTGAATTACCATCCGTGGGCATGGCGGCCCCACATCAGTCGGTAAGCTCTAGGCCCAGCAGCATTGCCAGTCGCTAACACAGCAGCGGGTCTCAAAACTGCTGACCTAGGCGATAAAAGGCACACCTGCCCAAGATTATTAACGGCATGAACTGCACGACGATGATCTGTGGCTGGCAACCCACCGCTGAACGAAACCGAGGCCAGGCATGTTTGTGGTGTGACCAAACAACTCCGTAAACCTTGTGCATCTCTGCAAACTCGCAACGGACACATTGTGGCCATGCCTTGCTCACATGTTTAACAAATTCTCTATGCAGCGGTTCCTCAAGACATACCATACCCCAATCCTGTCTGATTTGCCGACGAATGTGCGCTGGCATCTGTGCGCATTTCAGGAAGTTCCATCAACAGGTGCTGCCACTCTCCTGGCGCGCAGCGCCGCCGATCCAACTGACCCCGCCTCACTGACTGTTTGTGCGACGTCCCCACGAGGTGGAATTCAACACTACCATGTTATCCCAGAGTTTAACCACCAGCAAGCAGCAGCAGAGCGATTGTAGATGGCCAGATGTCACTAACTTTCCCTTGCCAACTGCCCAACCAGAACGGGTAATCAGTCGTCACTTCCTCCTCAAGTCTTCAATGAGGAGTGGACTGGAGGTCTTGTGTCTGATACTGTCAAGGTTCTGAGTAATTTGAGGATCCAACAGATGGTCTGGTGATAGCCGCCATCATCAGACCCCACCTCTACCATCCTCTCACCCTCCGCTGGCTTGTGGCCTTTTTAAAACAAAGCTCTGCTGATTGAGCATAAGTCGGGGGAAGCTTTGCGCTCGTCACAAGGACGGGGGAAAGTAGATTCCCTATGTTTGAAAGCACCCTTAGGTCTGTTTTCTCTTCGGTTCTTTTCCCTCATTCTCAGAAGTGCAATCTTAGTAGTTGTGGATGATGATTATAACGAGATAGAATGGATTTGGTATACAGAAGAGTGGACCATTGTTCATAGTCCTCACTGTTCAGCGTGTAATTTGGCAGACGATGAAGTTGAGGAGTTGGAGGAGGAGGCAATGGACGTCAGGCAGTGAGGGGGATGAATCTTGCGCTTTGGGACTCTGGTGCATATGCAGATTTTCATGCTAAGTCTCCCTTTTCCTGACCCTCGCGTTCAAAGAATTTATTCCAGAAGCAACCATACTGGGTATTCACTCTCCTGGACCCCCACTTATAACATAAAGCAAAATCTTTCCACTCTCATCCCTGGAGGTACGATGTGGAATGCATTATACCAGCAGCCCTGGTGCACAAGCTAACAGTTTTTTCCTTCGTTTTTTCCTTCTGACAGCGCAGCGGCAAGAAGGGCGTACCTATCCTTTCCTTGGACTTCTTTTCTGCGACCAGTAGCGAGGGAGAGTATGGCGACCAGGCGCTTGTCCAGCACTGGCAGGGGTACCCTTTACAAGGCTTTGCCAGTTTTAATTTCACCCCAGCAAGACAACTTTCACCTTCCCCATTCGTCAGAGTAGGGCTGATCTTTACGTAAAGATGATGGTGAGGAGTACGTAGCTGACCATACCATCCTCCCTAAATGATAACACACAAGCTCCCGACAACTACTGGGTTTCAAAGCTGGGACCTGTGTGCACGAACTGCTGGCGCTGTAAAGAATGGCCTTGGAGTTCTGTGCCTGCCCTGCCATCAGCGTGTTGTCCGGAATCTGTTTTTCAGTGCAGCTTTGTTTCCATCACCTCAATTCTCCTCCGATAATCTTCCACTCCTTCTACTGGGCCACATCGCTACGCTTATCAAAAGATGAATAGACCCTGGATTTCCTTTCCTTTCTCTTCTCTTTCTCGCGATTTCCTTCTCCACCTTCTCCTCCCAGGTGAAAAGAAGCTGAACCTTACTAATGGATCACCACTTGCACTCCTCCCTACCTACTCCCTAGACTCCTACCCCCCTCCTCATGGTCTCCTCCTTCTCCCCTCCTCTTGTAACACTAAAGCAGAGAAACTGCTATTTTTTTTTGCAGGGGGCCACCGGGCCCTCTGGCTATAGACCTTATTGTATTTAATAATTTTCTGGAGGGGGGGCCAATGCTACCCCTGGTCCTCTGGTTTAAAAAATTAAAAATTAACTAAAAAAAACAATTTTTCGGGAGTGCCACATATGGCACCATTCTATGTAATTTTTCTGGAGGACCAGCTAAACTACCTGCTTTCCCTGGTTTGAAACAAAACTATTTTTTTGAACTGCCCTGCCACATAACAGCCTCAATTTATTTAATCTTTTTGGAGGCCCCACTCCCTGCTCCTGCTGGTTTGAAACTGTTTTGGACTGCCACACTACAGGCACTCAATCTATGTAATGTTTTTCTTTAATTTGTTCTGGAGGAACCACTACCTTGCATCCTCCTCTGGTTTGAAAACTTTTTGGAACTTGCCACATCAGGCACTGTCCAATTAAATTGTCTCATAAACCTCCCAAACTGGCGTCCATTTTAATTAGCTGCCTTCACACACGTTTTCTTCCGCTTGCTAACCCCAGGGTTGGGTGAGGTTAACCGGGGACAATCCACATGCTACCGTTCGACTGGAATGCCACACTGTCTCTATCTACTGGCCCACGTCCAGGTACACCATAGCTGCCTCCAAAATTAGTCCATATAGCTTCCTATGCTCCTCCATACATGGTCCCCTTAAATCAAACGAGCGGTGTCGGCCAGAATTTTGGATTGTTGTCCCAGCATGGCTCCATTTAATTTGTCGCCCGACCCACTTCTTTTTAATCCCCACACTCTCTGGCCAAAAAACACATTTATCATTTCCCAATACTTATTGGTCAAGTTCCCATCTCTTCTTTTCTTTCTCTACTGTTTTCCACATTACGCCCTTCCCCTCACCCCTCCCTCTCTCATCGACCGGCCACAGACTTAATGCCCTCTACTGGTCCCACTCTGACAACTTAAACTTTGAAATCTTCTACAAAAAAGGTTCTTAAATTGCTGTTTGGTTTGTGGGTAGCCTAGATACAGGGTCTTGGATTTGCGAAAATCTCACCTCCCTGAGTCGCGGAGCGCCATCAGTCCCATGCATCCCAAATCCCAACACAAGTTTTAAAACTGCAAGTACTTTATCTACTAACTAGTTCACTGCCCTCCATAACATGTCCCCTTATCAAACGAAGCTGTGTGAGGGCCGAATTTTTAAGGTTGTTCAATGGCTTCCTTCTCCCATCAAACTTGTTAACTAACTTTGTCGCCACCACCACACCTGAAGGCCACCCGGCACACCCCTGATTTGACTTTGTTGTCCTCGCCACCCACCTCCCTGGCTGTGTAATCCCACAAATATACTGGTCAAAACAAACTTTATCATTTTTAAAATATTAATTTCTTTCAATTTCAATTTCATTCAGATTATTTCATCAGTTTCACAGTATCATGTCACAGATTTTTTCATTCAGTTCACAGATTCGCCGCTCTTGCGTCTCTTTTTACATATTCCACATTCCTCCCAGCTTCCCCTCACACCGCCTAATATCCGAAACTTATAAGCAAATAACCTATACACTTGAATCTTCTACAAAAGTATCTTAAAGAAGTGCTGGTTTAGAAGATAGGAGTAGCCTAGAGATGACAGGAGGGGGGCTTTTTGGATTGCGAAAGCTCGCTCCCTCCCCTCGCCTTTCATCTGGCGCGGAGCGCCCCTCCTCCCAAAGAGCCACCTAACATAGTTTTTACAACAACACACTGCGTCAATAAAAGGAGGGGTAGAAGGGCGGTAATTTATTATTAACTGCAGCAACATTTAATCTACTACTAGTTCCCTGCCTCCATCATTGGCCCCCCCTTTTCAAAAACGATAGCTGTGTCCAGGCAAGAATTTTGTTGTTTGGGTTGTTTTCATTCCTGGCTTTTTTCCTCCCTCCATCACACCTTAACTTTGTCCCACCCCTGCCCCCCACCCCCGGCAACCCGTGGGGTAAACTTGTCTGTTTTGTCAACTTTTGTGGTTTTCTCCACTCCACCACTTTCTGTGTAATAATCCAACAAAATAGATCTGGCAAACTTATCATTTTAAACATTTAAACTTATAAATTTACCGAATTATTTGAGCGCATCTCATTCTTTCTTGCTCACCTGCTGTTGTTTCCCTCTGGGTTCCTCTCTCCCTCTGTCTCTCTCTGACCACTCTGCCACCCATTTGGTTTTAAGAAGCCTCGTTCCCATTTGGGGGATGTTTCCAAGAAGACACTCTCCTAGCCATGTTCCGTTCTACTGCCGCTGGCCATCTGCAATAGGGTCCCCTAAGTGTCATGGGTCAATTATTTGGATGTTTTATTATGTAGAGCTATCTCTATCTCTACCGCATCATTCATTTTTCGTATCACTCTGCGCTGTCAATATTGCCATGCTTTTTGTTGCCCTAACATATTTTGGCATAATGGTGCTATTAAAAGTAATATAAGCCGTCCTCAAGGCATCCATGGCCTGCTGCCCCCCTAGCTTTTTTTTTTTTTGTTTTTCCTTCCTCCTGTCCCATGTTCGTGGTGTTTCCATCCTTTTTCTCTTTCTTCTTTCTTTTTCTGAGTTTCCCTCCCCCCAGGTGCTTGCCAAGCTTTCCCTGTGCAATATCCGGTCCCCTTGAAAAAATTGCGCTAGCCTTGGCTTCGAAGGCCTTCCATTGACTTCATGGGGCTCGTTATTATTTTTTTTTTTAGTCATACGAGCAACTCGACATTCGGGAAAAGTTCGTCTTGAATAACGAGTACACGAGCATTTTATTGTAGTTAGAGAAGAGTAAGAGTTTAGGCTTCTTTAGTGCTCGCCAAGGTCATCTCTAAGAAATCCCTCCCCTTCGCTTTTCTCTCTTCTCTTTTCTCCTTTCCCTTTCTTCTTCTTTGACCTTTTGCACTGTTTACAATTATATACTACTAACTACTTTTGGTTTTTTCTAGTCTCCCTGTGTTGTACAACTATAAATTTTCCACCCCCTCACTCATCCACTCCAGCATGGTTAAAATACTTAAAATATTTATGAACAATACTAAAGCAATCAATGGATCATCGGAACCTATATGCTCTCGCGAGCCATATGGTGGCCTTTTTTTTTGATTCTTTTGATGGCCCGCATCTGGCTCGCAGCCACCCCGGGCTCCTATCCATGGCGTAACTAAAAAAAGCCAACAGCCGCAGCAACTGCTAAGATGCCTGCCAAACCAGGGGCCCGTATATATGGATCGTTTATAAGGGAATGGTTCTGCAAAGCAGTTGGCGTGTGTATAGGGAATGTTACTGCAGCAGTTGGGCGTGTGTATTTTGGGGGTTCTGCGGGCAGATGGCGCATGTATTGGATTTTTTGGGGGGGGGTCTGCAAAGCGGCTGCCACGTGTAATTCTGCAGGTATATTGCAGCTTTATGCAGCTCTGCTACCCTGTTCCTCCTGCTTATTAATTCAGTGGTTTCCTCCTTCTCCTTAATTCTTAGAAATTCAAGCTTAACAAATCCCTATTGGACTTGTTTGCTTTATTTAAGACCACACTTTTAAAGGGTCACTGACGACAAAACAAAAAAAACTTATTTTTACAGTTAATAACCATTCTTCAGTCCAGTGGAGGCTTAGTCCAGGGGGGAGGACACTTGCTGTACTAAGAACTACTGGAGCCATTGGTTCTGTCAGTGTCCCTTAAAACATTTGTCCGCTCTCGCAAATTATATTTTAAATATATGGCGCTTAATGGCTCTCTCAGCCAAAAGGGTTCCTGACCCCTGCCCTAGGTATAATGTCAAACACAGTACCCCACTAATTTCCCCACCCCACACAATGCAAGCATGCAACAACACCTACACTGTATACTAATCCTTACACCTAACTTCTATCCGTACATTACAAATGGAGGCAATAGAGATTAGAAATATGTTAAGAGGAGAATAGGGGCACACAGATAGCTAGTTAACAGGATCATAGGGAGGTTACCGAGCTACGGCGAACAGAGAGATGGAAAGGAACAAGTAATCAGCCGACACACTGGGAGGTTGTAAGGTGTCTCTGTGTGGTTATCCCCTAGCTGGTAATAGGCAGATTCCTTCTCCCTCCTATCTCACACACATGCCCTTATAAGTCTCTCCTTTGTCTCTTCTCTCTTTTCTTCTCTCTTTCTTCCTCTTTCGTTCCTACCAAAATGGGGACAACATAGTGTTTACCCTTCCTATTGTGTATATCCCAATTTGTCACCCATTCACCCCCCTCAGGTGTGAATAAACACAAGACCTGGATTTCCCATGCAGACAAGATATAAGTGTCTCCCAAATAACTGGCCCTGGGGGAGTTAAAGCAGTAACCCTTTCCCCCAGGGAAAAGAATGTACATCCTTACGTATTTACCATCCAATGTGTACTGCACTTATACAAGACAATACCTATGTACATGACAGACAACTTCCCTTTACCCATGGTATAAATTGTGATAGGGAAAACACAGTGGCAAATACCATTTCTTTTCTGTTCCAAAGGGTTACTTTTCCCAAATCTAGTTGTTGATTTGTATTGTATATGTGTAGGTGGCACTAATAAGGATCGTTCCAGGTTTCGTAGTATGGTAGTTTTTTTAATTTTACAATCCAATGACACACAGATGCTATATATATATCTATATTATATTATATATATATATATATATATATATATATATATATTATATAACTTAGCCATAATGCCATAAACAGAGGATTCGAGACCCATCTGAGAAAAAGCACTTACAACCTTAAAAGACGCTCTCACAGCAAGGACCTGCACGGAACATTTCTTGCCACAAACTCCATTGCTTAGGTATGGACTCTCGCACTTAGTGTCCAGAATAGCATCAAGCTGCGA
This sequence comes from Engystomops pustulosus, assembly GCA_019512145.1. Lineage (NCBI taxonomy): Eukaryota > Metazoa > Chordata > Amphibia > Anura > Leptodactylidae > Engystomops > Engystomops pustulosus. The sequence goes on along the minus strand of CM033643.1, from coordinate 104,447,529 downwards.
GGAAAGGCGACAAAACAGCACAAACCGTTTCTCTGGGTGTAAGGCCATGCCCGCGCCTCCGCCGCGTCCTTGGAACGCCATTGCGTAACACACTTGCGTTTGTCATACAACAGAACATATGTACCTACACGGCGTCCTACTGTCCTCTGACATACGGAAAATCTCTGATATAACACAAGAGCAAGCCAGGAATCACTCCGTGAGTGCCCTGACCATTTAACAATATTTGCTATTGTTCGGTCCATCCTCTTTATAGTAACAATACGGCAGGCATAGGGCCCTATATCCTGCCAGTTCGAGATGTTGACTATGAACTTTAATAAAAAAAACTTCCTTTTTTTATTTTTTATCCTAATTTTATAACCCCATCAAAAAAAATCACACATATTCCATGACTATCTTTAGACCACTGGAACTTTTTATTTTAAGATAGATGTTTTTTCTTATAAGACCATCTTTTGCAGACGTCTGTAGGTCTCCAGTTATATATATAATATATAATATATCATATATATCTATTATTATGATATATATATAATCTGAATCTGTGTGTCATTGATGTATAAATTTTAAACTATCATACTAGAAATCCCTGGAACCGATCGTATTAGTGCCCCACCTACACAAAGTACCCTACAGAGTTTGAAAAATGGAAAGAAAAAAACCTTTTAAATCATCCCCCTTTCTGGAGAACTGATATAAAAATGAATAGACAAATATAATTATAAACATGTTAGGTATTACCACGTCCCAAAATGTCAGACCTTTCAAAATATAATAATGGTTCCACATGTTAAATCATGTAACAGAAAATAGTGCTCATATAAAAAAATAATAAAAAGTGATCAAAAGGTTGTACAGAAAAACGTCAGCTTGTCCCGCAAAAAATGACTTTTCTAGCTGAAGTACTTCTACACTGAAGTATGAAAGTGTAAGTATGAAGTATGAAAAAGTTTATTAGAGCCAGAAGATGGCGAAACAAAGAAATGTATTTTTGTACAGAAGATTTAAATTTTTAAAAAAGTATTAAAATTCCCATAAAACCTATATAAATGTTGTATCTTTATGATTATATTGACTCAAAAAATAAAGTAGAGGTGTCATTTGAGGTGCCCAGTGAAAACCATAAAAACCAAACCCACAAGAAAATGCCGCAAATTTTTTTTACCACTATTTTCACTGCATTTGGAATTTTTTGCCCACTTCCCAGTAAATAGCATATAATATTTGACCCATTCATTTTGAAGTACAATTTGAAAACAATCCTACACACAGCTTTGTACATGAAAAAAATTTAAAAAGTTGAAGTTTGAAGGTGCGCAGTTAAACATGGAAACACAAAAACAAAAAAGCCAAGTCGTAAAGGGGTTAATACTAATTCAAAGTCTTATTTTATAATTAACATTAGACCTTAGACTAGATTTTACTGGATTCAGTTTGCTCATCTCTATATTAGAACCAATGCTTTGTAGAATGATGACATTAGCATTTCCATGACTTCATACCTAATATACAACAATATCCTCCTAGGCTTAAAAGCATTTGATTCACACTGAATGCTGCCACGTACTCTATTTTCAACATAGGATGGACCAGTTGCTATATCAAAACAATAGGAAACAAAGAGCACAAAAGACTCAAATGTAGCATATAGGTTCCAATGGAATGATAATAAAGTTTAATGCTCACCTTTTCTGTGTCTTGGTTTGTCAGCATGTAGTATTATCTTTTCGATGAAAAGCAGCATACGGGGGATGATAACCACAGGAAGAAAGGTCCATATGTTTACCCTGTTGTTGAAAAAAATGGATTTGTGAAACTAGGAGTGATCCATACTAGTAGCACATCTTCATGGCTCTCACGTTTTTAGTTGGATATCAAATAGTAACAAAGCTGCAATGTGTTTCGGCACTGAACGAGTGCCATCATCATGTTGAGAAATTATAAAAACAGTGAATAATAAAAGGTGTGTGGCATGTTTCTTTTATGTCCACAAACAGCGCCTCATTTTCAATCTAGGAAATGCGTCAGGACAATGATGGCGATGTCATAGGATTATCCATTGGTCCATCACTGTTGTGGTTACATCTGAATTTATTATGTTTATGTTTATTATGTTTTATGTTTATGTATAGTTGTTCCTAATCCTATAGAACTAGTGAAGAGTCAAATTAGACTAATGATGTATAATTTAGGAGCGTTTTAGTGTGTAGACTCACAATGTGATCTTAGTATAAATCGCGACAACGGATGATAATGCACATTGTTATTTTAATCCAAACCATAATTAGCCATCTCTCTTACGATTGTATCTGGACCACAGATACGATATTGCGGCTCCGGGCAACTAATGATCGTAAAGACTACGGAAGCCGCAAAAGTTCAAATCTATAAGGTCGTGATTGCTGTACGATAAGAGCTTCACGTTAGTTGGAACAGAAACGTGTCATTATCAAAGAAAAAGAGAAAAAGAAAAGTTTGGCACTCACCACGTATTTAAAATATATGTTCTTTATTTCTTTGCATCATAAAAAGACAGCATACACTACAGGGAGAGGAGCGTGGTAACGTGGGAGCGTTTTTAAGGGACGAATCGTTTCGCGCACCTAGCGCTTCATCTTGCCACGTGTGCACACTTTTGATATAATAGTTCCTTCTCATGTGTCTATATATGTTGATTGAACATTACAATTATGTTTGTACATATGTGTATTGTCTTTGTACTAACTCTGTTGGCTCTTGAGTCCAAAATTCTCAAATGTTTCAATAGCCACATTTAATCCCTCAGGGTTTAATGTGTGCAATTTATAAATCCAATAGGATTCTTTTTTGTTTAGTGCCGTGGCACGATCAGGGGATTCTATGAGACTCTGTTCTATTGGAGTATAATGATACAGTTAAAATCTTTGTTATGTACCATATACAGATGTCTTCATAGGCTGTGAAGTAAAAAAAACGGATTTAGTTTTGTATCTGTGACCATTTAACAGCATTCAGGGGGATTGTGTAGTGCGTCCTACATATTGAAGACCACAGATACAGTTAATTAAATACATGACAAAAGAGGAATCACAAGTCATTCTTTGCTTAATAGAAAAGTTTTCTTTTGTAATGTTCGAACAAAAGTGAGTTCTATTATCTGTAATCGTTGTACAACATAGACATTTTATGGTGACATTTATAAGCACCTTTCGGTAGATCTTTTCCTTATGTATTTTTTGCTTATTTTCATTATTTAATTTGCTTCATGCTATAATGCTTTTTATATTTTTGAATTCCTAAAGGTTATTGTCAGAGCGTTTGAAAGTATTTTTTCCAAATGCGACTTGTTTTTCAAAATCTTGCAGTTTTTTTGGAGTTGTTCTCTAATGGCACCATCTCCCGATCGAATGTGGTGATAAAGTTATATTGAGTATGCGCTGAAGTTGGGGTTTTCGTTTGTTTAAGAAGAGAGCATTTTTTTTGTGAAGCATATAGGTTTTTTCATATGCTTTCTGTATTAATGGTTTGGGGTAACCTTTTCCCCAAAACCTATTGTAAATAATTCTGGCTTGTGTTTTGTTGTAAAATTGACTGAAGGGTATATGTTTTAACCACTTACTGTAATGAGCACTTTTATAGTTTAAGTAACTATTCCAGTCTACCCTTTTAAAGTGTGTTGGTTTCTGTCTGATAATGATCATTCTTATAAATTTCAAGATCTAAAAATATGATTGAATTTAGCTCAACCGTTAATGTAAATTTCAGACCCCAAGAATTGTTGTTCAAGTGTTCTACAAAAGCTTTTGCTTCTGTTTCATTTTCACATGCAATTAAGAATAGATTATCAATAAATCTCTGATTAAGCTTTATTTTTGAGCAATAGGGGGGAGGGGTATGGCTGTATTGGGACTTGACCCGCTCCATGAACAGGTTAGCATAACTCGGGGCGACTTGAGTACCCATGGCCATACCACAGATTTGTTGGTATATTTGACCCTGAAAATGGAACACATTGGGTAGATTTACTTACCCGGTCCTGTCGCGATCCCGCGGTACGTTCTCTGATTTTTATGTTTATGGCAGGATCCCTAGGATCTATAAGATTAGGAAAAACTATAATATTTCTATATATCTTATATTTTAAATGTATTAAATGAAGTAAAAAAAAAAACAATAGCCACGTATGCTTTACTTATGTATATATATATATATATATATATTTACACAGTACTCTGTGTGATAGAGTCTTGAGCTCCATTGGCGCTACCTGTATTATCTATAGAACCAAAAACCAAGAAAAGGCTTCAGTTGCATGGTTCTTGTTCTGCTCTGAACACATGGGGATTCCCTTTATCAGTACACTCATCTTGTTACTTGTTCATCTCTCCTACCTGGGAACCCATTGACCTAAAATGCAGGCTCCATATTTGAGGGTTTTGGACAGACTTTATATGTGTTTTCCGGGACCAGGCAATTGCTACTATTGTTTAATGTTTACCGAATTTGAGGAGATTGCATCCATATACTTTTTGTGCTGACTTGTGGCCGTTTGTGGATCCTTGTGACTGGCTCTGATCCACAAGGTTTTGCTAATGTAATTGTACATCTTTTAAGTGTTTTTAACCATCTAGATGTGTGACAATGTTGAAGACAGAGGGTTATATTTATTAAGGTTTGGTGTTGCGCACTGCCAGGATTTTTAATTATGTGGAAGTTGGCATGGAATGGGCCAATCCAGACTGCTGAGTGGGCCAGCACAGAAGTGGGGATGCCTGCCTGGAATAGGCGCAGGTAATAGCACAATTTTAGGCCCTGCCTCATAGTATATGTGTTTACATCAAAATTTGCCCCAGAATCCTGATCATAAAAGTTGATCCATCCTGTTGTGGCGTGACCGGAAAAGAACTGTACAGAACAGAAACACATTTGCAGGGAGAAATGGTCTAAAATTTCTAAACCGGACAAAGGCACTCATTCAGTCCCAAAACGTGTTGTTGCTTTTTTACTATTTAATATCCATTTAAAAACATGAGAACCATGAACATGTGCTACTAGTGTGAATCTCTCCTGCTTGCACAAATCCATCTTTTTTCAACAAGTACACCTTAGGACTATTAGTACCGAGTCATGTTACAAAATGTAAACTTTTTTTTTCTGTATTCTCAATACTATGTTTCATTTTATGCTCTGCACATCAACATCAAACATTATCCAACCTATGAAACATGATTAAGCATCAAGGGGGGGGATCAAGTATCTTTATTTCTGCAGATTTTTTTTTCTTGAATTTTTGAGACTTTTCATTGTTTTGAGACTTTTTCTATCTTTACTTAAGTACACCTCTACCTGCACCTTGTTTTCTAGATGTTCAGTGTGGAATTTTTCTTGTATAATTTTTTTTCTATATTTTTTGAAACTATTCACATGCATACCTGCACCTGTTCCGAGTCAGGTACAGGAATCATACTGTGTATGACAGGATATGGCATGTTTTTTTTGTGTTTTTTTAATTAATACATTTTTTCATTCACAGTTTATTGAAATGTATTGCTTACTTCTAAATTCAGCATGTGGCGTTTGTGATCCATTTTTAAACGCATTGCAAAAACAGATGCATCTTATAGTTACCATGGGTTTTAAATAGTTTTTATTCATTGCTGGAAGTGTAAGCAGCTGTGAAAATGTTAACACAGTTGCATACCCTTTCAGCAATTAAGAAAAACGCTTTCAAACTCATGGTAGCATGTAAAACGCATGCGTTACTGCAGTGCATTTAAAAACGCATCACAAATGCCACATGTGACTACACCCTCATTTGTCATCATCTCCCTAGGGTGTGGCTAGAGAGAGTTAAAATGCAGGCCAAGGCATCAAATACAAAATTTACAGTAGTATCCCATATAACCCCCTTACATGGCTTGTGTCCATGTGGATTTGAGACATTTACACAACAAAAAAGTCTCAAATAAAGTCTAAACTCACACATGCCAGGACAGGAACAACTTAATATGTATCACAAATTAAAAAGACAGGATCATACATAAGGCACAAATAAGACTTTTCAAAAGTCTCAATAATACCAAGAAAAAAAGAACTAGAGACATGTCATCCCGTGTGTCAAAGGCTTTGCACACTACAATTATTAAGAGAACAATAAAAACATGTGTGAACATAGATGAGGACAGCAGACAGCAGTCTAGAGGTGTATACTTTGGGATTAACCACAGAATATAATAATGAGAAAAATCTGTTTGGTGAAGACAGAGGGTTATATTTATTAAGGTTTGGTGTAGTGCACTGCCAGAATTTTTAATTATGTGGAAGTTGGCATGGAATGGGCCATTCCAGACTGCAGAGTGGGCCAGCACAGAAGTGGGGATGCCTGCCTGGAATAGGCGCAGGTAATTGCACAATTTTAGGCCCTGCCTCATAGTATATGTGTTTACATCAAAATCCGCCCCAGAATCCTGATCATACAAGTTGATCCTTCCTGTTGTGGCGTGACCGGAAAAGGACTCTACAGAACAGAAACACATTTGCAGGGAGAAATGGTCTAAAATTCCTCCACAACTAATCTTATTTGCAACTACAGAAAACATGATTTCTGCGGAAGAAATTATTGTATTCAATGTTTCATTTCCCTTTTCTCCTGCACTGTCAATGTTTTCTTGTAAATGTGCTCATTATGAGACATGAGCAGTAACAATGTTTATTAGTTTTGTTAGATGATGTTTGTCTTTAATTGTTACTACAAAAAGCTGTAAAAACTACAAAATGTAGGTTGTGTCGCTTACCTTTTCTTGAATATGAATATGGCAATAGCAAATAGATTCATTATTTCTTGACTGCCAGTTTCCTGGCAGATAAAGCATATGAATTTCCTCATCCTCGCCAGTTTCCTTTTCCTTTTTAAGACTCACACACCACTTACTTGGGTGTGTTGGTGCAAAGAGCGGATGGAAGGGTGCGTGGATGGAGGGCAGGCAAGGGCGTGAATGCCCGGCCCACCACATTTAATATAGTCCCCACCGGAGTCTATGGAGACCATGGCAAAAACTGGGGCACGGAACCGCCAGCAGGAGTGGCTTTAAAAACATCTGTCTTAATGAATTCCACCCACAGTATACTATATGCTCATCAACCCAATATTCTAGTAGTCTAGAAAAAAAGAGTTTTGTATATTTTCCCCAAGTTCATTTTAATTTAATTCTTCAGAGTATTTATTCTAGTGTAAGGTATATAATCATTTTCTTCTACAACTACAACCTAGTTTAATCATTTCACTAGGACACTAGACTTGAGTGGAAATTAGTTTAAATAAGCAGCGCTTTGCCAATGTACCTATTTTGTAAAAATTTACTGTCTGGAAATCAGTCTTATATTTATTTCCGACTTGTTTTTTTTCTTTTTTTAATTTGTAAGTTCCAAAGCCTTCAGTGTGGTCTCAGTTCACATGGCAACTCATGCTGGCTGCTGCTTCCAGTCACTTACTGTGATCCACTGAGCCGCACACATCTGATTTTCATGCAGACTGGAAGGGCTCTTAATAAAACATGTCTTATCTCAGTCTGTTCAAATAAGTGTTTTGAGATTTACTAGTACTTCTGAGGTCATATCTACCAAGCTGGAAGAAGTAAAATACAATATCTCCAGTGACACCACACATTCATAGGATAGATTGTCCGCTGATACCAATTTATCAGAATGGTTACAGTAGATTAAGATTTTAATAGGTTGGCTCAGTAAATGGTTCATAGATTTTATAGACATTGTAAATCTACTTTGTTATGCTGTTATACACTGAGAAATGTAAATTAGAAAATCACATCCACTTTTTTACTTGTTGTCAGTAAAAAGTTACAGAACAGTCATTAGGTGACTAAAAAAATGTAGACAAATTTTAATTTGCACATTTGCATATCATTTAAGAAACCTAGTCATAAAGTGTGGGCTCTCTGAAATATAGTCTATGTGTAGTAATGTAGGGTGCTGAGGAAAGGGCCAGTCTATTAAATGCCACCTTCTGAATGGTCAAAAAGTTCTCCTGAAAACTACAGACATGGGAGTTATCTTTAGGGCAGCAGGGTGACTGCCTTGCAGTGCTGGTATCCTGGGTTCTAATCCCACCCAGGTTAAAAATCTGCAAAGAGTTTGTATGTTCTCAGTGTTTGCGTGGGTTTCCTCCCACACTCCAAAACAGGTTTAGATTGTGAGCCCCATTGGGGACAGAGACTGATTGGCCATGCTTTGTGAAGCGCTAAATGATCTGTAGGCGCTATATAAATAAAGAATTATTATTATAGATAAAATATTTTAGGGTTTTGAAGAGATACAATTCTGAGGTATCTCAGGGATAATAGTTGTATGTATGAGGGCCCAATACTGCTCTCAGTCAGCTTCTATGAGGTTTTAAGCTCAAGGCTAAACCTGAGAGAGGGTGTGGATTTATTTTGCATTTCGCATGTAAAGTTGGTACATAAAGTCATACTGCTGGGAATAGGTGGAAATATGTGTAATTGGGTTATAAGTGATAGAAAATAGAGAAGATTTTAATTATTTGTGGATCTACTAACATTACGCTCTGTAATACAATGAACACAGAGGCTATTAAAGGAATGGGAGGATTCGAATACAATAACTAATATTTTAATGAACAGAACAGATATCTTTCTCATTATTTTTTTTAAACCTATGCCTGTGTCCAAGACAAAGGGGCATCCCCTACAAAGGGGACACGGTTCTACCATGGCCATAGACAGAGATACTTTACTGTCAGACTAGTGAGACTATGGAACTCTGTCGCAAGAGGTTGTTATGGAAGATAATTCATACATGTTCAAGAGTGGCCTGGATGCAGTTGCGAAGTTTTCTCTCCAGTATGGCCTAATTGAAATCTACCTGATGCTTTTATTTTTGCTTTCCTATTCATTTTTTCTTATTTCTACTATGATACTGTGACTATGATTTTGATGGTAAATATCTAATATTAATAATAGTAATACTTTTAAGTTATATAGAGATCTAGAAAACCATTATATAGAAAGTATATTAACGAACTGAATAACATTTCATTTAATTTATTTTCAACCCTTTTAATAACTGGTTAGTAGAAGGATCTTTGTGTGGTAAAAATATGAAATATGGCCTTAACTAGTTGTTTCAAGTTCCTTGAAATCTTTGAGTTTAATTTACTTTCTTAATTAGAGCCAGCAATAAACACTTTGTAGTTCAAGCCCTCATTTGCAAACCTTAATTACACTCCAAAGTAATCTGATTCACACCTAGACACTAGGCCAAACATCCCTCTGCTCCCTGTGTGTTTCCTGTGTTCTATGAATAGCAAATGTTAATTGTTGCAGACTTTCTGTTACCAGGTATTATATAATTGGCCTAATATTTGATAATGGTGTTTGGTACTGTTGGATTTGTAAATTCATGCTGGGGAGGAATATGTGTTAGGAATATCTTCTCCTTAGGAGACCCCTGAAAGAAGAGAGAGGAAAAAATGTACCGAAGCCCTTACCCTGGTACATGTATAGCCATGCCCTTCTCACATAACAAAGGGAGCTGGATGAGGAAGAGATTTCAAAAACAGCATGCCAGTATCTATTCTTTGTCTATTCTTTTATCCTTTTTATTTTCATAAGTGTTTTTTGTATGTATCGTATGTATATTTTTTTATCTATTACCATTCTATCTAACAATTGTATATTTTATGTGTGCACTGTGCTTTCATATATTAAACTTTAAAACATAAGATATCTGTGCTTGTAGCCCTGAAGAGCCTAAGTTTCTGTAGAGGTAGCATTACCAAGATCCATCTCTTAGCAGTTGTATATTCAAGTAATTTGTAATTTGGGTTTCTAAATTGTTAAGAGACTTATGTAGCTGTGCCTATCTGCCTTATTAATTTTTAATAGAAAGATAGGTCATGGTGCCATCTTGCATAGTTAGGGATAGGGATACAGAGATAGGGGGAGATTTACCAGAAATTACTGAGGTAAAACTGCTCTAGCTGCCCATGGAAACCAATCAGAGATCAGCTGTAATTTTATAAACAGCTGTGCAACTGAAACTTGAGCTCTGATTGGTTGACATGAGACATGAGTCACTAGAATGAGATTGCCAGAGACAGAGAGTCACTGAAAGAGACTGCCAGTGACATTCTATAGATACATATAAAATATTTTTTGCTAATCCATTCTATTTTGTTGTAGCTAAGAGCAGTTATTTACTATCCCAGGCAACACCGGGAGCTACAACTAGTTTTTGATAAATCTGCCCCAATATGTGATTTTATCCATCAAGTCTTTTTAAACTGAAATAATCTCAGAAATATATCTAGTATCAAAACTTTTACTATTATCCGGTTAACTTTGTAAGCATGCAGTAATTTAAACAAAATCCCTGTAGTCAAAACAGTCTATTGTCTTGCCATATATACCATCCTTTATTTCACAGTCCATAGCTTTACATTATTCACATGCCACCCTAGTATCCCACCCTACCTAGAATTCACAGAAGCCAAAAGACATAGTGCCTGTCCCCAGCAGCCATTAGTCAAAGTAGAAAATAGTCACAGTGTCTTCCCCCAGTCGACACGGTGCTTGCCCCCAGTTTCCCCAGTGCCTGCTCCCAGTAGTAAAAGTGATGTCCCCAGTAGCCAGTAGTCAAAGTGATGTCCCCAGTAGCTATCAGTCACAGTGATGCCTCCTGTAGCAACAATAATCTTCTAAGTAGCCAGTTGTCACAGTGATGCCTCTCGTAGCCAGTAGTCACAGTGATGTCTCCAGTAGCCATTAATCATAGTTATGCCCCTAGTAGCCAGCAATTCAAGTGATGCCCCCAGTAGCTTGTATTTACAGTGATGCCCCCAGAAGCCACAATAATGCCTCCAATAGTCAAAAATATAAAAAACATACTTACCTTGTTTCCCTCATCATGCCTTGAAAAATAGCTGCGGCGCAAGGGACACATGGTGACGTCACAGCAAGCTCCTGTGGTCTGCTGCTTCAAGCAAGGGGTGAGAGCTAGCTTGTTGACCTGCTTCATTCCAGCTTGGGGAGTTGGTCATTATTTTAACAACCGGTGTGCCGGGGCGAGCTGTTCAGAACCCACCCCTGCCTATTTAGTACCCCCGAAGACGTGATCAGTCCAAAATATAGAGATTGTGCTGCCTTCAGTCAGTCCAAAACAATCTTACTGCATCATTGTGAGTTCTGGTGCTGTGAACTCAAGGGCATCTGCAAAATTCTGTGATGTCTGGATATTAAAAAATTACTATAATACATCACATTTGTCTCGAAAAAAAGACCGGCCATATGAAAGGTCTTTATGAAATGCTTAGATATTGCCAAACTGTACTTAGCAGGGAGATACGAACTGGGGGTGACATCACACTCTCAGGTCCTCCTTCTTCTTTAACACAACTATAAAAAAGATGCCCTGGCATTGGAGAGGATATGAAGGAGAGCCACATTGTAAAGGGGCATAAAGGATTCCAGTTATGATGAAAAATTAAAATATTTAATCTCATTTATTCTAGAGATTAACATAAATCTGATTATGAGCTACAGCAAAATGTAACTGCCCCTTCTGCAGTCATCACATAAAGTATAGATAAAGACTGATTTAAACAGTAAGTAATGTCTGTGTCTTCCTGTTTGCATCCCTCTTGTACATTTATTGCCTCCATCACAACTCTCCTGATTCAGTTTTTCTGAGCTTGTGACCACAAATGGGGCTATACAATACTTCAGGGAGTGATTGACAACCTAGCTGACTCTCTGAGCAGAGGATGCATCACTTCTGCCAGTTGGAGTGACAGACGGCCAAACCAATCAGCTGCAGGGGTAGCATCCAGGCCCTGCATTTAATATTACCATTGACTTAATTCAGTGCCCATTAAAGACTAGCTCTTGTGATTCTCTATATCCTACTGTGCTTTGTTGTGATACTGACCTTTAGCTGTACCTTCTTTCTACTTTTCTTCTGCCTTATGATTTTGTATATAGATAGATTTTATAGACATTGAAACTCTACTTAGCTATTTTTTTGATAAACTAATAAAGTTTATATGATTTTTCAGAATTTTTTTCATATGAGTGTTTATGAATAAGGCATTGCCGAAATGCGTACATCTGTAGATCTACATTCCATTATGTATTTTGTGTTAATGGCTTTTAAACAATTAATAATTGGATGGATGAGTGCTGGAACAGTTTTTTCCATTACTTCCTCCCATGATCTAGGGACAAGTCTGTGCACCAATCAGATTGTGTGGTTAAATGGGAAAGCGACTATTACAAAACCTTACGCGGCATGGTTACTTGCCATGGTTAAGTTTGTGTTAAGGTGCCAGAGCGGTGGGTCACGTGTCCTATGAGCAGCAAGTCTCCAGACATCCTATTATGTGTTGTGTCCTGCTGGCTTACAGTGATTGGAGGAGACTTGCAGACATGCAGTCCTCAGTAAAAAATGGGGCATAGCTTCACAGAAACTAGCCTTTGTGCCAGAAAATTCAATATTTTGGCGTAGCAAACTAGACCACCTAATAGGAGGTGCTAAGTACAACTCATCAGTCTTATGCTGCACAAAATTATGTGTTAAAAATGTTAATGTTAAAAATGTTCTGGTAGCTCAGTGGCTTTGCAAATGTTTCATGGAATCAGAAAATGATTCCATCAAAATCTGCCCTCCGTAAGCCCAAAAGGTACCACTAACATAAAGTACAATGTTTCATGAAAAAAAATCTCATGGGTCTCAAGTTAAGGTGTCCTACAAATATTATTATAAACAATTACACCTTTAAAATAAAAAAAACAACTGGTTTCTTTATCTAGGGGGTAAACCCCTATTTGGGTTCTGAACTTCATTACACAATTCCAAATACTTTTTAGTCCCACCACTGGAAATTCTAGTGAAAAAGAAAAGATATTTAGAAGAATAGGTTTGGCAGTGGCTGAAGACCTCAATGCAACTTTTCCACATGCCGATCATTACCTTTCAGCAGCATGACATTTTGATACGACACTAGCATCCAGTTTCATTGCTTGTATTTTAAAAAGTTTAAAGATGTGTGTGTGTGTGTCCCCTCATCTCCAAAATCTATTATGCAAATAAAATATCAATGAAACATCTTTTCTAACAAGTCAGCTTAGATACACTAGATTCAGCTAGATGCCTATATAATTAAATACAGTTCAATATATGGTAGACACCTCAGAAATACTATGGACATGCCAACTGGATGCAGTGAGAACTTCTTAGCTCAAATTACATCCAGTGACATTGTTTCTGGATGTATTAAAATGGAGAAAAGGGGGAATTCTGTAATCCTTGGAGTTTTCTCCACAACTTCAGTTGTTTGACTTTAAGCTGACCTAGTCCACCTTAGAACATTAATAGGTAAATTATCTCCAAGGAGAGGGGCACATGTTTGGCATCAAAAATCTCAGAGCAAGGTTAAAAGATTTACTATGCTGATATTCTGAGATGTAAAAGGAGATCAAAGTGTTATACAGAAGCGTGTAAGCCCCATGATTATGGACCTGGCAGAAACTCTGGCACTGCAACATACCATTGAAGTTTGGTTAAAAGTACTTATTTTAATGCTAACAACGCTAACGACTTGCTTCTTATAAGCTTTTACACATTGAAAATAAATTGAGGGCTATATAAAATAGGTTTAGGTTTTTTAGTTTTCTCTTTAGAAACATCACTAGGACTATTTCAGCTAACATATTCAAGATGGAATTACAAAGCTTACTAACTGGGTAGTAATGTGCAAAAATACCTATTTCTTAGAATATCTTACTGAAAACCTAACCCTGGTTACAGAGCATGTAGTATGACTGTTATTCTATTCCATCCAGTTTACTGACGTACCAGCACCCTCTACCTCCATATGTTTCCAGATTTTGCGGTTCCGATGACTTGTTTTTAGAAATGATTCAGCTTTATTTTAGTGGAAAATTAAAAAAAGAACTCCTACAGTATTACCCAAGTGGAGCTTTGAGGATGTTTTTGGCAGACATGGTTTGTGAGTAATCTGAATGAGTAGTTTTCCATTTTGTAGTTGAAGAATAAACAGGACATTATGATCTATTAAACATACATATCGTGTACTGCAGGGATCAAAATACAAACATTTTCTGCTCTGCTATTCCTTTTTGAAATGAGCACATGATAAGTGTATGTGTGATATCATTTTTTATCATTTTTTTTTTTATTTACTAAACTGCCGAACAAATCCAAAAGACTAGCTTAACCACTGCAGGAAGACAGAGTTAATACCAGTACAGGAAGTGAAGTGTTTTTAAAAAATCTGTGTTATCACCCAACACTCTTCAATTGCAAATTACATATGTTTACATAAGAATATTAACATGCCTTTTGCATAGTTTTGTTATCACAAATATGTTCCTAAAGAGCAAATGGCTGGCATATAAATGACTTCCTGGTTGGCAAGAGAAATTAAAACTACATATTGCATTGGAGATGGGTTACTTCTATCACGTGCATGGTTCCAGGCAAATAAGGGTATGTTGGCTAATTGTAACGAAACCTCAGAAAATATGCAGCCTTGGGTCTGACGAAGACCCGAGGCTATCATGGCAACCGATCGTCATCCCCCGTTCGGGGGAGCGACAATCAGATCCAAGATGGCGGCGCCGACTTTTAAATGCCGCCAGCAAAGCCTTGCCTTGTAAGTACAGAGATCCATCCTGTTTCTGTGAAAACAAATTGAGCTAACACATCTTCAGTCATTTACCCAGTACAACATCTGTAGAATAATTATTGCTGTTCATTATGTTATTTCCAAGATATTCCCAGTATAATCCATACGAAATGAAGTAGTTGGTGCACCAAGGTCATGTCTTTAGCACCTGGAACACTGCTATTTTTGCCTAATACTCTTCCCTCTTACAGGCCCCATGCTCCTTCACCAAAGACATAAATTATTAACAGTGCATTTGTCTGCTACATTCTGCTTATAATAGATGGGCAGGTAGTAGACTCCCTAAACATGTACATCATAATGCCATTAACCCCTTGCCAACATATGACATAGTACTATGTCATGCGTTGGCTGTGGTTGAATGGAGACGGCTCACAGGCAGAGCCCTCTCCATAAACGGGTAGTCTTTGCTGCATATTGCTTTGCCGCAGGCTTCAAAAAGATGGCAGTGCATAGGCACGGCCATCTTGGTGAAGATCGTTGCTCCCCGTCACGTAATTTTTTCACCAATTTCACTGCATTTAAAAAAAATTTTCCCGCTTCCCAGTGCACGGCATAAAATATTAAATACTGTAACTATGAAGTGCAACTTGCTATGCAGAAAGTAAGCCCTCACACCATGTTTACATGGAAAAAAATAAAAGGTATAGATTCTTGAAGGTGGGGAGTGAAAAATGTAGACACAAAAAAGAAAAAAAGGGCCTCAGCGTTAAGTGGTTAAGGATCTATGAAAAGGACTCACAGGCCGAGCCCTCTTCCTACATGGTGGGTGTTGGATGCATTTGATTATTTTCTTGTTTGCCACTCGTTGATTTTGTATAAAAATTTTAAGCACTGTGAAATGTAGAATATGTTGCATGAGCCAAAGATTATTATTATTTGAAGCATCTGACGTCTGGTAACATTTTCTATAAAATGTTAGTGGTTCTGTCTAGATTGTAGTGTATTTCTTCAGCCCATAAACCTGCTGAAGAAGGTACAATACAAGTCTGCCAGCTTCATGACAGTAATTCAGTATAACAGTCTGTCACTTCATCAAGTGTTTCCAAGGATTTTATGTGCTTAGAACAATATCTTTCAGCATTTCAGCATCTCAATCATATTATTTAGAGTCAGAAAATCAGTACTTTATGTAAGTCATAAACTAACTGTACAATTTGTGAAACAAATAAAATGTATCATTATTAGTATTAACCAAAGAACGATGGTAACATCATAGAAATGTACAAATAAAAGTGCATAGTAAATTACAAGGTAGTCCAGTAAAATATTCAAATGTTTACAGGAACGGATGAGAAAATATAGCAATGTTTACAGCTATGGACAAGAAAATGTTTCATTCTCAGACAATAAACCGTTCTGATGAATTATCGCATCTCGACAACAGACACCATAATTTTAACTCAAGATGGAACTGGTTTTCGTGGACTGAGAGTTCTTTCCAGATCTTAAAACAGCCTTTTCTTTTTTACCCTTCTAGGCTGACTTGCGATTATATTAATGTGCAATTGCATTTCAATCAGCAGGTGATATTTAGACATGATGAAGCAGTTATAGTAAATGATGGTTCCTTAACTGTGGTTGTCTCCTATTGAATTTCATTGGCATTGATTATTTTTTTATGCAACATTCACTTTTAGAAAAATCAGGTGCTTCATAGTGAATATTGTAAATTTTCTTTTCAACAGCTGAATAAGCTGATGACTGATCTTCTTTAACTAGTGTTGGGAACTGTAATGTATTCATCCTGCAATCAGTAGCTTCCAGATATATAAGTCAATTTTGTTTTTGGAAGTGTCAGAGATAAAACTGTGCTTGTTACCCATGGGAACCAATCTGTTAGGGTTGGGTAACACAGAAGACAGGGGATAGTGTGCCCTGAGCTTGCCCCAACCTCTGTCCCTTCCTATAGCTCCCCCACGCTAAACCGTGGGGCGATTACTTAAAGAGTTGAAATACACTGGATAAGTGTGGGAAGGGAAACACAAACAGACTGACAAACATAAAACACAAAAGAATGGTAAACTAGCCGGAGTCACAACGAGAGGGTACGTCAAGAACAAAATCAGTAAGCAAAGATCACAACATTTCAGACACAGAGTAAGTCAAACCTAATGCAGAGAGCGAGTGAAGAAGGGATTTCAAACACTGGCACAGGTGACTAGTGAAGCTGCAATTTATGCAGCCAGAACCCCACCTCCAGAACCTGATATGAGCTGGACAACTTCTGGGAATTAACCCCTCATGGTGCAGAATAACCAAGCACAATAGCAGGCACCATGCAGAGGTACCACAACTCCCAGTAGTTCCAAACACAACTCCAAGACAGCGCAAGATCTTAGCAGCCGCTGCCCGGGACAAGAGGTGGAGTTTGCGCGGATACGCGCTGGAGGTCGGAGAACGCTGTTAGCACCACCAGAAGAACCAGAAGTACCAGCATTCTCTCCAGCGAACCTGACACAATCAGAGCATAGCTTTCATTTTATAAACAGCTAGGGGAAAATAAAAGCTGAGATCTGATTGGTTGCCATGAGCAACTAGAACAGTTCTGATGTCAGACAATCCCTCAAAGTGTGTATGTACTATATTATGTAGGTAATTAAAAAACAAGTAGTACTACCTCAAACATATCATAGCTAAGGTTTCTCTATTCGTCATTTTAATTCTTATACCAAATGAAGTAGGACAGGAAATGGTATACATGTTTTTAAGAAGAAAGCCTTTGCGGATATATGTTTTAAAATACTGGAAAAGCCTCCAATGCTAACTTAAAGATGGCAGCCCCCTAAATTCCAATGCTTGAGTTTCAAGAAACCTTGTGACATGACTTGAAATAATAGCTTCACTAGTTTATCACTTCCAGAAGACAAAGATGCCCAAATGTAGAGCACTGCTTGAATGGCATGGTCTTTCATCAGTGCACCATAGGGAACTGGCTTGTCTATGTGAGAGGCCGTAGACATGGGTATGGAGGAACAATATATCTAGTTAAGAAGATTGCCTTTACAGATCCTTAAAAAGCCATGCATGCTTCCCTAAGGATTCTGGGAAGAGCTTTAGTACACCTAGAGCCTAAAATGATAATGAAAGGTAGGGCGGCACAGTGGAACAATGGATTAAGATCCAAATGTTCATGCAGGGTTGCTAGGGTTCTACTCAAGACCCCGGAAATCCAAAATATCCAAGACAGAAAAGCAGCACTCCGTGCCATTCAGTCATTTATTCCACAAGTGGGAATTGCAACATTTCAGCTAACTCAATGAGGCAAATTTATCAAGCTGTCTGAAAGTCAGAATAATTCTAGTTGCCCATGGCAACCAATCACAGCTACCCTTTAAAATATTCATGAGCACTGGTAAAATGAAAGCTGAGCTGTGATTGGTTGCCAAGGGCAACTAGAAATATTCTGACTTTCATACAGTTTGATAAATCTGCCCCAAAGTAGCCATTCTCGAACCGTTTGAGAACTCAATCAACTGCTTGAGAATGGCTACA
This sequence comes from Engystomops pustulosus, assembly GCA_019512145.1. NCBI lineage: Eukaryota > Metazoa > Chordata > Amphibia > Anura > Leptodactylidae > Engystomops > Engystomops pustulosus. The sequence continues at coordinate 104,429,312 of CM033643.1, read as the reverse complement.
TTGAGTTAGCTGAAACGTTGCAATTCCCACTTGTGAAATAAATACCTGAATGACACAGAGTGCTGCTTCTCTGTCTTGGATATTTTATAGCCTAAACTTTGTAACACCATTTACTTTTTTTTATGTCCGGCTTGTATTTATTATAGTATGATTTTACCATCAACATAGACAAAGGTTCTTTACTGTACGAGCAGTGAGACTATGGAACGCTCTGCCGCAGGAGGTTGTAATGGCGGACTCTATGTACATGTTCAAGAGAGGCCTGGATGACTTTCTGGAGAGAAAAAATATCACGGGTTATGGGGATAAAACATTTATTTAATTCTTAAAGGTTGGACTTGATGGACTTGCGTCTCCTTCCAGCCTTATATACTATGATACTATGATACTATGAGCTAATGCAGTCCTCCCACACAAGAACTTACATGTACCTCTTATTTTCCCATTTTCTTCTGGTACTCCAGGCAGCCTAGCTCTAGCAGTTTGTGTCTTTGTACTTCCTACCATTGTTCCAGGTTTCTGACTCTGATACAATCCTATGCATGTTTCTTGACTTCAGTTATTTTATTTTATTTCTTGTATAAACACAAGAACAGATCTGAGAAATGCTCCCACAAATATCTCTCAGGGGTGAACTCAACTGGAGCAAGAAGTAGTTGTATGGATAAGCCCCATGGTCATTGAAAAATAAAAGAGCAAAATAGGTAGAAAGCAGTATCTTGTAAATGTCAGGCTTTTGCTCATATTTTCTTAAAAACGACATGGCCAAAACACCAAACGTCAGACAGAATAAAAAAGTATAATCACAGCATGCCCAGGCAATGCATTTACAGCAAGAGCTCTGGCTGTCCTGATATCAGCTGTTTTTTATTACTTTTTGTCTAACTCCTGTTGCCTCACACTGTTGATCCCCGCTCATCAAAACCACTTTAAAAGGAAGTGTCCTCTAGATAGTCCTATGTGTAGCAAAGTCAAACTTCCTACATAGGAACCAAAGGGTGAAAGCTAGGGAGACTGCTGGCATAATGCTCTTGGTAGCTGGCATAATGCCCTAAGCCAAACTGGTAGGATGTCACAGTAGGTTCACAAACTGTATCACCTAAATACTATGTATTGTGGCATACAGGTTACTGACCCAGACTGCGCTACGCGAGTAGTGTAGTGTATTAAAAAGATGTATGCATGATTATGTTCAGCTCCCTAAGTGGCACTGATAAAAGCTGTAAAACAAATTAAAGTATATATGAAAAAAACATAAAAATTAAGCAAAAAATATAATTTCTGAATCCTCTGAATGGACTCTGGCTGCTGAGACCATAGCTTGTGGGCTGTCTTCCTGTGAGCTAATTAACAGTTGCCTTGCAGTATATATTCCCTCAGTGTAGGTCACAGCTGCTGTTTGAGTGATACAGGGCCTAGCCAGTCAGCTGCAACGGTGGTGTGCAGGAACTGGATAAATGGCTATTCCCTAGTTTACTCAGGGCTGGTTATACTTTCTACTGTGGCTTGCAATACTGTTTATGTGTTGTAGTCCTGCTGTCCATGTTTTTCACTGGGCCTAAAACCCTGAACCTTTTCATGAGTGTATCCAGCCAGAGCCAGTACCCTGAACCCCAGTCTGATCTGTAATCCTTAAATGGACAAGAGGCTGGATTAAACACGAAGCGCGACAAGACTCAAGTGCAATAATTATTATCCAGTGATGTAGAAAAAAGGTAGAGCGCTCACTTTCAGTTCTAGGGTATAATGCACATCAAGTATGTATTTAGATTGGAGGAGCTGCAAGCCCTGGAAAAGGAAAGTCCAGGTGTAGACGTCCAGGGTCGCACTTATGGATTCGTATTATTGAGGTTTATGCAAACAGGAAAATCCACTTTATTTGTATAGTGATAAAAATTACAAACAACGTGTTTTGGCCCCGTACTAGTGCCTTCATCAGGTTTTAAAAGACTTGTCTTTTAATAATTTTCAAACCTGATGAAGGCACTGGTATGGAGCTTGTTTGTACTTTTTATCACTCTACAATTAAATTGGATTTTATTGGAAGACGCACCCTGTTTGGAATTTTCCTGCTTGCATATACTTCAATGATCTGTAACCCTGTATCCTGCCTAACCAGGAACCCTATAACCTGCCTGACCTGGAACCCTGTATCCTTTCTGACCTGGAACCTTGTGTCTTGTCTGATCTGGAAATCTGAAACTGGTTCCAGAACCTGTATGCTGTACCCTGTTACATGCCTTGCACCTGCACCCTGAACCTGTACCTTCAGCCTGTTTCTTGATACTATTGGGTCTGCATATTCCTCTGACTATGATAAATTGTTAAATATAACAATTTATTGTATTTGAAAGAAATAATTTTAGAAAACCATACTGGTGATTACCACATCTATTACAGCCTAAACTAGTAAGATATTTAGTCCATGTACAGTAAATGAATACATTTTTTTATACATTTTTAAAGATCAAAATTAAAGTGTGATTCTTTAAATGTGGTGACATTAAAAAAAAGTAAATGTTTTGATTACATAAACATCAAAAAATATATTTTTTTCCATTTAAAAATTCAGCTCAACTTAAAAAAAAAGCTCACACAACCACGAGGAAGGAAAATATGCAAAAGTATGACTAAGTAAACTTTTGCATCAAGATGCATGTATTACCTGTCTGATCTAGCATAGCTGCTCTCCAGCAGCAACTTGTCTCTGACTGTCTTTAGACCATCGTTTTCTACCAGCTTGCCGTGGGAGCAGGATTGGGTCTACTGGTGTTAGATACTCCTGGAGACCAAAGAGAGAAAGGAAATGCAATTTATTACCACTCCCTTCACCGGTCCACACAGCATTGTGCACAGGCGCTGCCGCCGGCTCTGTAGACTCGGAGTCACGTGACCACTGGGTCTAAAGAGTTAATCAGAGCTACTGGGTCTAATTAAAACCAGTTCAGCTCTTATCAGCATTTCTACTAACAGCTGGTTGTTTCCCCTTGTAACTGGGGCTCTTATGGATGCCCCAGTTATGGGAAAAACTATTTAAAGAAAAGAAATCAAGTAAAATAAAAAAAAACAATCAGAGAAAATGTACCCCAGAGGCCTTTTATGACCTCATGGGGGACATATAAAGTAAAAACACACATACACAAAAAAATTAATTCATAAAAATTAATTCACATTTCCCCATATAATAAAAAAAATCCACCACTACACTACAAAAAACATTGCCGTAGTTGCCCTGTTTGTCTGAGACTATACATATTTTATTTAAAAAAAAAACAAAAAGAAAATAGGGAAATGATTAATAATGCTCATTTTGGATTAATTTGAAAACGTAAAAGAATATGAACTGTAACCTTTTCAGGCCTCATCACTAAGAGGTTAAAGAACTGCCCAGCAGCACCGTATTAAATACTGACCATTAGTCCCACCTTATTAAATAAGTTCAGCATCCTCCTTATTAAATTGATGTCCAGTAGCAGCCTTGTTAATTTGATGTCCAACAGCATCAGCCCTCTTATTAAATTGATAACCAGTAGACCTCATATTAAGATACTGTCAAGCAGAGCACCACATTAAGATACTGGGAAGTATGCAAATACATTTTCCAAGGTGTTAAATGGAAAACAATGCCACCTTTTGCTTCCTTGAAAGGCAGCCCCCTTAACACCAAGCATGACCTTAAGGTGGCCTTAATTGGCAATGTCTCCATAAGGAGAACACCTACCATCTGACCCCATATTAAGATACTGTCAAGCAACCAGACCCCAAAATTAAATTACTGTCCAGCAGCAGTCCCCCATATTTATGTACTGTCAAGCATCCAGACCCTGTTTTAGGTAATGTACTGTCCACCAGAAACACACTTATTCAATACCGTGCAGCATCCCCCTTTACTAAATTGATTTACAGCAGCAACCCTCCCTTAATAAATTGACGTACAGCAGTGGCCCTCATTTCAGCGAGATTTCGGCAGAAAGTGGTGATATGTCAACAGAGGAGGAAATGTCAACAGAGCAAGTAGACATGGTAGAAGTGCTGCTTCATTTACATATAGAAATATACATATATATTCATATATTTACATACAGTGGGTACGGAAAGTATTCAGGCTCTTTTTTTCATTGCAATACATTGGTAAGATCAAGGTAAGATCAAAAAAGTTCTATTTTTACTCATTATTGAATTCTGCACCCCATCTTAACATGAAAGAAAAAAATAAATATAAATATTATTTCTAATTATAAAACAAAAAAAGGGAAATATCACAAGGTCATAAGTACTTCAGACCTTTGTGAAATATTGGGTAGAGGCACCCTTTTGTACAGCCATGAGTCTTCTTGGGATTTGGGGATCCTCTGTCATTCTTCCTTGCAGATCCTATTCAATTCCCTCAGGTTGGATGGTGAACATTGGTGGACAGCCATTTTCAAGTCTTTCCAGAGATTCTTAATTGGGTTTAGGTCAGGGCTCTGGCTGCGCCAGCCAAGAATGGTCACAGAGTTGTTTTGAATCCATTGCTATGTTATTTTAGCTCCCCCAGTAAGTAATGTGCCCCACTCACACCCCAGTAATGTGCCCCCCAAAGGGGAAAGTAATGCACACATGCTCATCATGATCTGTGTCCTGAGGACACGGATCATGATGAGAGAGCGAGGGAATGCCCGGGCAGCAGGACAAATATCCTGCTGACCTAAGGATATCCAGGGCCCTGGCCAAAAGATCCGGGGCTTTTGACCTAGCGACGCCCCTGCTTGTAGCCCATATCCTGGATACTTATGTGTGGTGTCCCTTGAAGCACTGACTCCAGCAGCAGTCCACTCTTGGAGAATGTCCCCCGGAATTTTGAATCGCCTTTTCTTAACAATCCTATCAAGGCTGTGGTTATCCCGGTTGCTTGAACACCTTTTTCTACCACACTTTTTGCTTCCACTCAACTTTTTAATAATATGCTTTGATTCAGCACTCTGTGGACTCCCAGCTTCTTTAGCAATGACCTTTTGTGGTCACTCCTTGTGGAGTGTGTCAACGACTACCTTCTAGACAACTGTGAAGTGAGCAGTCTTCCCCATGATTGTCGCCAACTGAACTAGATTAACCTGTTCACGACCGTGACATAATAGCACGTCACGGGTCGGCCGCGGGTGCATGGAGAGGGCTCACGCGCTGAGCCCTCTCCATAGCTGGTAAGTCTTTGCTGCATATTGCAGCAAAGGCTTACCGGTAACACCCAAACATCCCATAATGTGACATCTTTGCCTCTTGAGATTGCTCTAGATATTTGCTATATAGATTAGTACATATTATTTGTTGGGAGCTATATACCCCCTTTTTCAACGTGCCTCATATATCTATATTTTTTCCATAGCAACCAATGGACTTCGAGGTGGACATATTTTGGACCTTCCTGGCTATAGGCGAACACTGGACCATTGGGCACTTTTGGGGCTTGCGGACCTGGCTAAGGAGGCAGCGATCCCGGATGGGACCTTGATGTTTCCTGATACAGGCATGGACTCTATGACCATTCGGCAACAATGGAACACCCATGCCTACCCTGCTTATCCTGATGTTTGTCTTATCTGTTGGGATCGTCCTAGTCCTACCAAAGTTGTCCGGTTGCATATACCTCTATGGATGTACTAGTTTACCTCTATGATGCTCCCGTGAAGGGGTTACGCTCCTGTGTGCGCATGTCAGTGTTTTCCGAGACTCTATCCCATAGCAGATGCTGCTATGTGCAGCGATTCTCCGCTGTCTCAGAGATCGGAGCTAACCGTTATTGTCTGCGCGCTTTGTGTACTTCTATACATATTTTTCTTTATCACAATTCACATGGGACTTCCTGATTGGGTACTCACGATCGGGGTATCTCCCCCTGATTGGATGACATGGAGACATGTTTATAGGGAACTATGGTAGCACAAGCCACGTTACCTTCGATATATATTCAGGATTGGGAGCACGCTTTTATATTATTATGTAACACTTTTACGATGATTGCGATATATACTTACACTGATATAAGGATGTATAGACACTATGTATAGACATTTTGATGTTTTTTATGTACCTATGATGTCACAAAGATGTTCACATGTTGTTAATCACCTCTCAGTATATAAGTCAGCTGACTAGTCACATGGGATGCACTGATATTGCCGTTATGCGAAAAGGTGATGATTGGACGTTGTTTGCTATTTGATGGTGGAATAAAACCCGTTTTCTTTATCTTGGAGTGCTGCTTCATCATTTGCTACCTGTGTGTAGTAACTGTGTAGCAACTAACGAATCAGCATAATTCATATACAAATAGGTCCTTAAAATATAAGCTTATATGTAATTAGTTGTTATTTAAAAATTTTCTCTCCTTAGCAGAAAAATGCTGTTGACATACACTGTTATGAAGAATTAGAAAGAGAACTTTTATGACCCATGTATTAATGCATGCTATTCACTATGGGGAGTGACTTTACAATAAAGGTATAATTTATGATCTATGATTTTACTGGAGCTGAACACTATACAGAGACATGACTTTCAAGATCTTGCTGGAGGATGCAGTAAATGCAAATTTTCTTATCTGTTCTGTACAAGTATTTCTATATAGCTCTCTATAATCATAAAGAATATCCCTGCACTATTGAAGCCTATTGTAGCTTATCTGAATTCCTTAATAAGGGTAATTATTTAAAAATTTCACCTGCCAGTAATAAGAGGAGCCTTCTCTATACACCCTCTAGTACCCTCTAGCCCGGACATGTGACTTTGCTCTTATACTGCAGAGTCACATTTCCAGCCAGGTCAATCACATACATGCCTACAGAGGACATGCTTGTGGTTGCTAAGGCGCTACATGCTGCTTGATTGGCTGCTTCAGCTACAAATCAAGCAGCTTGACACTTTTTCCAGAACACAAACCCAGATCCCAAACAACAGCACTTTAGGTTCGTGGGTGCTGACTCCACCAAGTTTGGTAATTGTGCACTTTGGGTTCGCTCATCACTAATAATAATATAGGGCCCATCAGTTTAAAATAAAAAATATTAACTAAAATTATAATTATTATGCTCTCGAATAACGAGTACCCGAGCATTTCAGTGTTCGCTCATCTCTAATAATAATATAGGTTCCATCAGTTTAAAATAAAAAATATTAACTAAAATTATAATTATTGTGCTTAATATCATATACCAACCTATATGATAGCAATATTTTTTATTAGGCTTTAAAGTGTGTTAGTTAGTTATAGAAATTAAAGCACATTAAAGATTAAGATGTTCATGATTGAAAATAACAAATGTCTTCATGAAGGTTTGCCCTTTATACCTAGAACTGTGATATTTCGCTATGGTGACTAATAGAGTTGCTAAAGGAAATTTTCCAGGACACATGTATTTAAAAAAATGCTTTCAATGTGATCTCTGTTGTATAACAGCTTATGGGAATAGTAAAACACCAAAGGTTTATATTTTTAGTTCAGCTATCCTTATATATACATATATTTTGCAAGCCTCTAATGTACACTGAAAATATTTTGTAAATGAAAGCATAGCAAAATCTGTAATTGTTTATTGAACCATGTGAAACCAAGAAACTGTACAGGGTACAATATGGAAAGTAAGCCATAAGGGCTAGCTACTATCGAATCTCATGAGGTGCTTTAAATAAATATTCTAAAATCGCAGACTCAATACCTGGATGGAACTCTTATTTAGGGAAGCTTCATATCTTGTTTTTAGTACACGTTTAACGTGTACACCAGGAGTACTCCCTACGCTCAGTATACGACTTTCATCTCTCTTACCTCACTTCTAAAATCAGAATGGTATATGCTATTGGAGCCTGTCTCCAGTTAAAAATGACATTCTTGGTGACGGGTTCACTTTAAGGCCAATACATTGATCTCCGCTTTTAGGGCTAGTGGCTTGAAAGCAGTGCTAGCCCCCTCCTCAAATGATACTTCTTTGACTCCATTTTCACGACAATCATGTACACAATGTGTCATGTCTGCATAGTGCTATCATTTGTTTTTATATGTTAGAGGAACAGAAAACAGATCAGTTATAACAGCTTTGAATATCAATCAAATCTTTTAGTCCCCCAGAACTGTTATTTTATATATATTCAAATTTTGTTGAGAGACTATTGGGGCGTGGAGTAACCTCATGGTGGAGCTGGAGCTACGGCTACTCCACACCCCAGTAGCCTCTTTTGCTCCCACCTACGACTTTTCTTTAGTGTTCATGTGCAGAACTGCAGCTTTATAGACGAGGTGGGAGCAAAAGAGGCTGCTGGGTCATAGAGTGGCTGTAGCTCCAGCTGCACCGCAGGCTACTCCATGCCCAGTAGCCTCTCAAGAAAATTTAAATATATATATAAGATAACATTCTGTGGCACTGAAAGTTTTATTAAAAAAAAGGACAAGGCTCTTTAGGGGAGCCCGGACACTATTCTCATCACTCATGCCCTATATATATTCCCCCATTTTCTGGAGACAAGGTTAGTCCACACCCACCCATCCCCCCTACCTAGTACATTGAGCCTAGGATTGGCTGACTAGGCCTCCCTGAGGTCCTCAGGTCATTTTGTACCTGTTTTCATATTATTCCTGTAAATCATTATTGCTTTATGAATATCATATTCCAATGAGTGCATAAGTGTATTATAAAATGAAAAAAAGGACAAGGATGCCACAGATTACAGGAACCTGCCACCGGATATACCTTATAAGGTAGATCCCTGATGGTAGGTTTCCTTTAAGGCTCCATCCCTTTTTTTGCAATCTCACATGCGTTGTCACCTATATTATGTAGTAACATTTTCCATCTCTTTGCTTTATATTGTCATCATTTTAATGTCCTTTTATTTTATTACAATATTAGACTTAATGTTTCAAATCTAGCAGTGATTTTCTTGATTTTAAGGAGATTTCAGAAAAGCATTTTTTGGGGATTATTTTTATTTATTGTTATAATTCACTTTATTTGTAACAGGAAACAAACAGAAGACAGGAACGCACCCCTTTCTGCATAGCAAACTTTTTCAAGTGTACGATGTTTCCAAATATTTTTGATTTTTTTTGTAAAGTATAAATAGAATATAAATTGCATTTAAGCTCCATCCACCTTCCCTTCTTTTTGTGTGTATAAGAAGAGAACAAAGAATGAGCCCAATGACCCCTGGGTGTCCTAAGTAGTAGCAGTAGTAGGAGAGAACAACAAAGAGTGAAATATAAGAGATGGGGGTAAAAGGAGTAGAGAAGAAGAGTAGGTGATGTGTGGAATGGGAGAGGAGTATGAAAAAGGGGTGCAGGGCCCAAAGATGACTCATAGTAGTTGCCTGTCTGTTATCAGAGGATTGCTGAAAGTCAAGCCAAGGTTGCCAGGTTTTGTAAAACTCCTCATGTGAACTGTGGAACGATGAAGTAAGGTCTTCCCTATGCATGAGATCATTAACCTTAGTCACTCACATTGCTATGCAGGACTAGTCTGTTTCCGTAGGATGGGGATGTAGGATCTTGCAGCAATAATTAGGAAGCTCAGTACGGAACACTTATAGGTCTGAGTGGAGATGTCACAGCAGTGGACGAGAAGAAAAGGCGATTCCAGCCTAATCAAGTTTCCACATAGTAAACAGATAAATCGCTGCAGTTCCTGGCAAAATGGAAAGAGTACACAGCAGGACCAAAATATATTTAGGAAAGTTCCCTCCTCCTCTCTGCATCTCCAACACATGTTAAAGAATTGTGGAAAGATAGTGTGTAATCTAGTGTGCAATCTTTACCTTCTTGCTAAAAGTTTATAACCTGCCTATTAGTAGCGAGGACTAAAACATGAGTCATGGTAGAGCTCAACTACCCTGGTTTCCAGGGGCTTCCTGTAGCAGCACATAGGAATTCAAAAGAAGTCTTATCATGTGAGAAGTGGGAGCATAGAGGCAGGGATGTCAAGTTATGTTGTACCTGTCCATCTCTCCTCTCACCGAGGGGAAGAGGATCAGTGAGGCCTGTAAGTGCTTGAGTCATTAATAAAGGTTTCTAAATTGAACTTACCAGCAGCCCTTACTGATTAACCCCCTAAGGATACGGCTCATTTTCACCTTTAGGATACAGCCCGATTTTTCAAATCTGCTATATTTTAGTTGAAATTTTGGCACTTTTTTATTTAAAAAAATGGAAATTTGGTGAATATTTAGAAAAATTAGCGATTTTCTGATTTCCAAATGTTATGCTCATCATTAAAGTAGTCTAACAGCCCAAATTGTTTGTTAACTAACATTAACCATTTCCCTGCTTTATGCTGACATTATTTTTATCTGTTATTTTATTTTATTAGAACGTTAGGAGGCTTACAGTTCAGTGGTTTTCCAAATTTTTAAGTAAATTTATTTTAGAGGAACATTCATCTTCATAAGTGTTTTCAAATTCCCATTTATTAAAAACTCCCCACAAATTGCCCCTCTTTTAAAACTGTACCCTCATACTATTCCAAACAGCCTTTTGAACTTGTTAACACTTTAATCATCTCACAACAATTTAAAAAAAATGTAAGTTTTATTTGTAATTTAAAAATTTTGACAATAATATGATTAATGAGTCCTAAAATGTACACGTTCATGGAGGATAAAATGATAAAACACATCTCAGAAGTAGGGAAATACCCCACATGTGAATATAAACTACTTTAGGGGCTCACAGCAGATCACAGAACAGAAGGAGTACCATGGAGCTTACAGCGAGCAGATTTTGATGACGTTGTTTTCGGGGGTAATTACACATTTATAAAGTTCCTGAGCTACAAGAACAGTAAACCTCCCCTATAAATAATCCTTTTTTGGAAACAACACCACCCAGAGAATTTATCGAGGTTTATATTGAGCTTTTTATCACCAAAGATGTTTTATAGAAAGTATTTATATTGGCTCGTGCAAGTCAAAATCTTTTTCCATAAAACCTTGCTTTGGCCCTAAAATTTTAATTTTTAGAAGGGGGTAAATAAGTAAATGGACCCCATAGTTTGTTACCCATTTTCTCTAGAAAGCAGTAATATCACACATGTGGTCCCAAACTGCTATAGGTGCTCATTGTGTGGCTTGGAAGCTAATGAGCGTCTATTGGCGGATTTTGCTGGAACAGATTTCAGGTGCTGTGCCCCATTGGCTGAGCCCTTAATATAGTAAGGCAGGAAAAACCTCCAAAGAGAGGACCCATTATATGTAATTAACATTATATAATTAACATTATATGTGGGAGGGGGGGCACAGTAACCCGTTGTTTAACCTTCCTTTATTATTTTTTGGGGAGATTTTACCTTTTTTGTGGCTATCATGTTACTTATGTTCTAAGGTTCGGTACAATTGTGGAAATATACTATTTATATAGCTTTTTTATGTTTGATATATTCTACAGAATAAAAACTCATTTGGACAGAAAAATTGATTTTGCATTGCAATCTACTAAGCGGTGTAACGTTTTTATTATTTTGTTGATTGAGCTGCTTTAAGGCTTATTTTTTATCTATCGAGTTGTAACTTTTATCTATCGAAATGTTACTTTTTGATCACTTTTTATGTTTTTTTTTTTGGTTGGATGTGCCAAAATTGTAATTTTTGCTGTTTTTCATTTATTTATTTTAAGGCATTCACACTATGGGTTCAGTAATGATTGTATTTTATTGTATGGGTTCTTAGGGATGTAGAGATACCCAATATGTGTTGTTCCTGTGTTGATTTTCACTTTTTATTGTGTTTGGAAGTTTTATACTATATGGGGCATTTAGGGGACTTTTATTGTCTATTAAATTTTATTTTCATGAAACTTTTTTTTTTTTAGTTTTTTTTTTTACACCTTTTTTGTCCCATTCTGGGACTTGAACAAGGGATCATTTTATAAAATTTATATAGTCAATTAGCCAGCTTGCCTTTTATTATTTTTGGTTTTAATGTGCTTTGAGATATATAACATCTTGGAAACTACAGTCCTCCAAAAATTTTGCAAGGGGTAGAAACAGCATTATAACCTGTAGCTGTCACATGAATTTTTTTTAAAACTAAAACTAAATACCAAATCCTGTGCTAGTTGCTACTAAATCCTGGGGGGGGGGGGGGTATTTCTGTTATCTTATCCTGATGAAATTTTGTAAATTCCCCTACAGTTTTGCCCTACAGTTTTTTCAATGGTGCACTTTGTCAGCTATAATATACCGGTATATTTTTCCATTAATGTTAATTCCATGTATGTATATACATTTTTTTCTCTTATGCTTTACTAATTTTGGCAAATAATACATAATGCAGAAAAAAATACAATAAATTCAATAGTTTTTGCATTGCCATTTTCCAATTGATAAAACACTTTTATATTTTGTCTACAGAGCTGAATAAAGGGCTGTTTTTTGTGCAGGAAACATATTTTACACAAATGGCATTTTGTTGATCACCATTTTGTTGAAGATAAGATAGTCTTCATTATGAAGGCGATGATACAAAACATGTGAAGTTTGTGTTGTGATTTTCACTTTTTTCACAGTTTGTGAATTGGCCTTTGGGACATGTTTATTCATTAATTTAATTTATATTTTAAAAATGTTTTTCCTATTTTTTTTCAATAGGGCAACATATTGTGGACCCAAGAAAATAATCATTTTTTCTAATAAAAATACACAATCATAGCTTTTTTGAAGTAAAAGACAAAAACACACATCAAAAACATTACTCAAAAAATTATCACACGGCATAGTCCATAATATGGAGTCAGAAATATAATGAATATACACAAGGAATGTAAAAAAACTATATGCACAATATATAAAAAGAAAATAGAACTCACACAGAAATATTTGGATCACTACTTGTTCACAGTTCATTTTGTGATAAAGAATCCTTTTTGTAAGCAACAAACTTAGCACAAAAAATGTTATGATGACTAAATATCTTACATGAACAAAAATATTTTCTGAGTACACAAAAATACTCACCTTCTTTTAGTGGACACGTCATTTATTTTGTGTTTACATATAAAAAGTAAGCAAACAAAAAAACTTATTTTAAGTTTACAGGATCAATTTTTCTTAAATAAACTTTTTGCTGTAATACATAATTTTAATTTTTGGACAAAATGGGGGATTTATCAGCACTTTGTCTGGTTTCTTGTACTATTCCCTGAGACTTTTATTTGTCAACTAAAACTTTTTTGTCTCAAAATGTAGTACAAGAAGACAATCCCCTGTGTATTTTTGAATTTTTAAAATCAAATTCTTTTGCACAAAATAATAAGTTATAATAAAAATAGCAATCTTTTTTGACAAAATAGCACTCTGTATGACCAATGTACACTCTGTACAACAGAATTTTATTCTGACACAAAATAACACTCGCTGTGACAAAATTACATTTTGTGTGACAAAAGTGATGATTCTGTGGCAAAAATTTACATTTTTTACTGTAAAATAATATTATGTATGCAAAAATTAAATTCTGTGAGAAATATAATTGGTTTACCAACAGTAGGCTTTGTAGTTGGATTGTTGATACTTAACAAGAAAGGTGTACAGACAGTCCCCGGGTTCTGTAGGTTTGTTCTTAAGTTGAATAGTATGTAAGTCAGAACTGTATATTTTATAATTGTAACCCCAGCCAAAATGTCTTTGGTCTTTGTGACAAATGGATTTAAAAAATGTTGGATTGTCAAGAGAAACAGGATTAATAATAAAGCTTAATTGCAGACCCCTTGTATAACTATTACAGAGTTACGGGTCCAGAGTAACCGACTCCCTTACATCCAGAATAAAGCAGGGGGAGAAGGCATTTATCCAGCACAACTACATTAACCATCTGCAACCCAGAGCCATGTCAAAAAGAGACAAGTGGGTGTGGTGGAAATCAAATAAAACACTCAAGTGTGAAATGAAGCAGTGTTCACACTAGTGCAGGATAGTAATCAAACTAAGAACAAAATCACAGTCAGCCATAATCCACAGACTCCATACTCTACAGACAGAGTATAGCACTGAAGCCCAAATGGCGCAGATGCTACAGCAAAATTTGAGATTCTCCACAATTTTCCTTAACATTTTTTGAATCTAATCAAACTTCAATTTCTGTCTCCACACAGTAATACTTTGATTTGTTCCCTCAATATATTAATAATATCCCTTTTGTTCCTTATTAAAAATGTTCCATTTGTCTCCTAGAAAATAATACTATATATTACATTTATATATATATTACATTTTTATTACATATTACATTTGGTAACCGTTCCCACAAAGAAGGGGCAATAGTGGGCCTGGAGCTTGAGGGGCTTGAATGATAATCCAGCCTTGATCTCAGTAACCTGTTGTTTTATGTAATCATACACTAAATAGTTTGTTGAATAGACTGGTTGAGATGTGATCAGGATGTGTATCCAGCTGTTGAGAAGCTGATGGCAGTAGACAAAAAATAGAACATTGATATGTAGAGATACAATCTGGCTATCAATTATATTAATTTATTTTCTATTAAGAAAAGCTTAAACAAAAAATTATATTTCAATATGTAACTTTTTTATGGCAGAATATTTTAGATATTACCATTATTAAAATACATTTGAACAGAAATGTATGATTGCACCAACAATGAAGCAGAAAACTTATACTTAAAGCCAGATATTTGATGTGAATATATCAGTTCTGGAAGCAGAGTGCTCCCTCTAAACAAGCATTATAAACACAAAACACTAAATATATATGTTGGCACTCCAGTTGAAATGAGACGTAAATTTCTCTCCAAATGCCTTGCATGACCTATTCTCAAGAAAAGTTATTTGCCTTTCAATACAGAATTGCTTATTTCTTAATATATCTTCAAAAGCTTACTTTGAAACAGTATTTATGACTAGAATACCAAAGAGTAAACATCTGATCATCTCTGATGTTGATGTAGTACAGCATAAGTTCAGTTGTACAGTACATCATGGTAACAGTTCATTTCCATATAAAGTGTAGACATTTCCATTTTTATTTCATTGTATCTACAGTGGACTGATATGCTCAGCCTGAGAGAGCTTAGAGGAAAACACATTTTTTCTTAAATTTCTTCATGCATCATCAACATAGAAGTGGAGCAGAACAAGGTGACAACACGAAAATGTAAAGCCTTCACTACATCTTATGGACGTTCTGCAAGGAAATTTAAACAGGTCATTTTGACCTTTTTATATGTTTAGGCAAGCACATAGAGATTTATGAAATAGTCAAAAACAAAACCGGACTTTGGCAGCGCTCCAATTAAAGTAAAAAAGATTTAAGGTACTTTATACATTATTTACCATGTGTCTACTACAGCAATGTTTAGGCTGGTGTCTGGTAGCTTGACCCTTCCTCCAACAAGTGAAGAGTACAAACAAGAAAATAAAAACAACATTGCACCCATGTCATGTGATCAGAATCATGTAATTTCATGTCATGTGACCAGAATATGTGGAAATAAATACAATAATTGTGTATAAATAAAACTACAATGGTACATATACAAATTGGTAAACTACATGGACATTGAGTCACATTGGTACATATACAAATTAGTAATGGAGCTGTGTCACACAGTGCAATATAAAACATCTGTACATACCCAAAAACTTTCGGCTAATGCACATGCTCGGAAATAAACTACAGATGCTGGCCAACTGCAGACATAAGATGTATGCAGGGAAAATATATATCATCTCTGTTCTGCCATGTTACTAAAGAGAAAGCCACAGTATTATATGAACAGTAAGTGCACTAAATTCCCATTTCTATATCCAACAACCCTCAATCTTACCCCAAAATAAAAAAAATACTGTGTGCCAGGTGATTTGGGGGTAAATGAAAGGCACTGGAATATGGGGACCACCGTGTATGTTCCCTACCAAAGTTAAAGACAGCTCACCGCACAGCACTGGATGAATTAGATTCATGGTTTGATCATTGAATTTCGCCCTGTACCATATATCACCCAAAAAATGATTGCTCCTATTTTTGGCTCCTATTTTAAGCATTAGAGAGGACATAAAATAGGCGCCATCATCTTGGTGAAGATCGCCGCTCCCCGTGACATCACCGGGGGGGGGGGGGGGGTAGTGTCTTCCAAAGACCCAAGGCTGTCTTGTTTTAACCCATTCTTTACAATATACGATTTGCACATTGTTATGAATGAGGAGAAAAATTCCCATATGCCGCAACACTGTTGTATGGCAGTATATGTTAGGATCAATCAGACAACCTAGGGTTAATGTACCCTAGGTGGTCTGAAAAATAGTAAAAATAAAAATAGTAAAAAAAAAATAATATTAAAATAACCTAAAAATTCAAATTAACTCCTTTCCCTAGAACTGATATAAATATAAATAAACAGTAAAGTTTAGGTACACTTTAGGTATCACCGCGTCAACAAATGACTGATCTATCAAAATATAATAATGTTTTTTCACTGCGTTTTACCATGTAACGGAAATTTTGAAAAATTGTAGCATTGAAAACATTATCGTAAGTCGCAAAAAATAACACCACCCACAGCTCCGTACACCGAAGTATGAAAAAGTTATTGACGCCAGAAGATGGCAAAATAAAAAAGAAAATTTGTACTGGGGGTTTTAATGCTTGTAAATGTATGAAACCATTTGTATAAAACCTATACAAATTTAGTATCCCCATGATTGTACTGACCCAAAGAATATAGTAGACATGTTATTTGGGATGCACAGTGAATTCTATAAAATCCAAGACCACAGCAAAACGGTGCAAATGCATTTTTTCACCAATTTCACTTTGGATTTTTTTTCCTGCTTCCCAGTACACAGCATGGAATATTAAATACCATCACTATGAATTGCAATCTATTATGCAGAAAACATGCCATCACACAGCTCTTTACAATAAAAAGGCTATAGATTTTTGAAGGTGTGGAGTGAAAAATGAAAACGCGAAAAAGGGCCCCGGCTGGAAGAAAAATAGGGTAAGTATCCTGTTATAAATAAAGAACTATATAATAACCACTTCTATCAAGGATCATTACTTTCTGGATTCAGGGACCCATGTAGGTTTAGAGTGACGCCCATTTCTACAACACATTCATCACTTTAAAATCTACATTCAGACCCTTTGCTATAAGTGTATTTAGATTAAAAATCTAATACAATTCACTTTTGCATAATAATCTGGTTCTATCTCCCCCTAACCTTTGTGTGGGTACCTGATCTATGATTCTCACCTCCAATTGTGTCCTGCTTCAACAAAATGGTTTGACACAGGTATGTCCAGTCTATTATTATTTATCTTCTGTTAACAATTATTTCATCTCATCTTAAATTCACAGGTTGTCTCCCTCACATATCTCAACCCACAGAGGCACTCCAAAATATAGACTATCAAGAATGAGTCGAATGTGAGAAATTGGTTAATCCTGTACTTAGTATTTGTAGTAACAGCCCAGGATAGGGGCTTTGCGATAGTTATGCAATGTCTTGAAGGTTCTACCTTTTCCTCAGGATGCCAACATTTTTGGTTATCCTTGTTGGATATCATTCTCACATGCAATTACTTTTTGTTTAAATATCAGTTTTTTATTCAACAGCAGGGCACCCATATGGAAATTGTTCATGTGGGCACTTGAGAAAAGGGCAGTCTATGTGTTTCACCACTTTGATAATGTGTTGAAGTGGTGACAAT